>JAEIFS010000557.1:0-164159 GCA_018904165.1 Zaprionus camerounensis | reverse complement strand
GATGATCGTGGCGTTCACTTCACTTTATTTTTTCAACTCACTTTTTACATAGGTAAAGATTAGCTTAAGCCTAACTTAACATAGTCTGTAGGATAAAAGAGCGCGAGAGCCCTCGGTAACTCTCGCACTGTTTACGCCGATATGCTGCCTACTTTTCGGCGCTGAGTTTCGGCATAAACACAATCAAAACTATTATTGTCTTTAGAAGTAAGACCAAATAGAGGCTTTAACGTTTCAGTGAATTTTGGCACGAATTGCCGAAAGTATGATGATAATCCAATAAACTGTCTTAGCTGCGTGACCGTTTGCGGAGGTGGCAATTCAACTAATGCCTGCAACTTCCGAGGATTAGGTCTAAGCTCACCTGCCTCTACTTCGTAACCGAGATACTCAATTTTTATACCCATCGACCATTGAAAATGGTCAAAAAAGGGTATACTAACTTTGTGCAAATGTATGTAACAGGCAGAAGGAGGCGTGGCAGACCCCATAAAGTATATATATTCTTGCTCAGGATCACTAGCCGAGTCGATTGAGCCATGTCTGTCTGTGTGGGGGTCGGGGGGGGGGGGTGCCAGTCCGGGAGACCGAATGAACCCCCAGATCTCAACTATTATAAGAGCCATAGACACAAAATTTGACATGAAGGTTTCTGTGTAGCCGGCGCAGATCAAGTTTATTTCCAATGTCGGGTGCCACTCCCCTCCCACGCCCCCGCAAACAATAAATTAATTTTTGAACTCAATTTGTAGACAATTTCTGACTTTAACATTTACTAAGCTGATAGTTATATCTAACTTATTCTCGAAATTGCAATCCGATCGGACAATAAACACAAAAGTTATTTAAGAAAGGATGAGCATAAAACTAAGTGCTTTTGTCTACTAACAAGGGAGGCAGGCGAGCGCGAGTGCCATCTATCGAGAATAATTTCAAATCATGTGCATATGCATATGTGTACATACATAGGAACGTAGGTCGAAGGGTATCCCACTGTCGCGTGCCGCGCGACTGTTGCTTTTCTTACTGGTTGATTTTAAAAATGTAAATTTTTCGAAATTAAATGAGACTCCAGCTTGAATGAGAGTTTCTATGACTGTCTGTAATCTTGAAATTGCCTCCATTTTAGTTTCGGCTACGACCAATACATCATCTATGTAAACCACAACATACGAATACGAAAGTGGCCCCAACGCTTTTATTATTGCCCGCTGAAACACTGACGGAGCATTCTTTAAATCAAACGGCATTGCCACAAACTCGAACTGCCCTTCCGGTGTAACAAATGCCGTACGCTCTACTGAATCTGGGTGAATAGGTATTTGATAGAATGCGCTGGCCATGTCCAGACAAGAAAAATACCTTCCCCCACGCAACCTTGCAATTTGATCCGAGATAAGATGCAATGGGAATTTATCCGACACTGTGTTAGCATTTAGCTCTCTATAGTCGACGCATAAGCGATCAGTTCCGTTTTTCTTTCATACCAACAAAATTGGACTCGCAAATGGGGAACAGCTCGGTCTTATAATATTTGCCGCCAACAATTCGTCAATCTTTGCCCGAACAGTTGGCTTCTCATCTACACTAAGCCTATATGGTCGCCTTTGTACCGTTTTATTTGGATCTATTAAACGAATTTCTAACTGACCTGTGTTAACTTGTGTCTTTGGAACACCTGAGATAAAGTGTTCCATGTATGGTTTCAAGACGTTTATTAAACGGCTCTTGTCAGTTTCATTCAACTCTACAATTTCGTTAATACAATCTTCATATGTTCTGGGTTCAGTTACAACATTAATCAGTTTTACTTTATAAATGCAAAATCTGTCTGACTCAATCGTCACTCCGAAACCTTGACTCAAAATTTCCTTGCCTATCATGATATCGTGTTTCAAGTACTTGTCCATAATGACATGAAATAACATTTCCAGGATAAAGTTATTAATGGTAACATTGGTCAAAATTTGCGTAGAGCTACATATAGAATCGTTTCCAATACCCTTAAGCATTACTACATTATGAAGTCTTTTTCCAGAGAATTTTCCAGCAGCGCTTTCCTTAATGAGTGAACACTCGGCTCCGGAATCAAAGCAAAAATCAACGAACTCACCAGAATGAACGAGCACACCTTTTGGTTCCATTACCGAACATATGTTAACTCTCTTTTCAGTGCTTTGTCCAATCAAAGGGCATCCAGTAGAAATGTGTCCAGCCTGTCCACACTTATAGCATATTACGTTCGACTTTTGCTCTTTTGGCTTCATACCAACGCCTCCAGCATGCGCGCTTCCCGATGATTGTGATTCCCGATTTTTCTTCTGGCGGCAGTCTGCGATTTTGTGCCCTGACTTTCCACAATAATGGCAAATGATGTTTGAAAATTTCTGCTTCTTCCTTTCTGGCCCCAAAGTTGTGTCTGTCTTCGAAGTCTCTTGACGCTGCCTAATTTCGTATACCTGCAACTGTTGCTGCAATTCGCTACGCGACTTGATGTTTGTGGTGCACACAAGCTTTTTCAGTCTGCTGTCCAGTTGTGAAGTATGCGCAAGTACAACTGACACCAACAATTCCTCGCGCTCCATATTTCTCATTTTCGTCATTAGCGAAGTGACGAGTCGGCTTGCATACGACGACATGCTCTCTCCAATCCCTGGGCGTCCTTCTAGCAGCTTGAGAAGTGTTGCTGCAGCTGTTTCTACGCCGACAAATCTTTGCGTAAATAGTTGCTTGAATTCAACCCAAGTCATGCCAGGAAAACAGATCTGTGAAAGCCATTGCGATGCACTGCCCTCCAAAGCTTTGCTGAGAGCAATCACAAGTGCACTGCCCTCAAGTGGGTTTTCAATAAAAATCATGTCGGCCGTAATATTCCAAGCTGGGATTGTATTTTGGTAAAAACACTGTCTTTGGCTCACGAGGCGCTGCGCTAGCCTGCTGATCGCAGCAACTTCAAATCTATTTTTTCTCCAAAATTTGGCGCAACTCAGAGTTAGGAGGGTCGAATCCCACTTCTGATGTCGAAGCGTCAGTTGCTTCAGCATTCTTCGCACCTCGAGCAGCGAGCCCCGTTCCCTTCGTTGGCACCATCGTTCCACTAGTCGCCGTTTCACAATAAATAGCGTCTGCGTACTACCAATATTCTACCAGGACTGCCTTCTCACTTTTCTTGCACGCTCGTTCGTTGCCAAAATCTATTGCGCAGCTTGCTCATGACACACTTGCCTTCCTGCTCATTCGCACACACAGCAAATAGCCAGTCCAGTCTTGCTCACTTCTATGAGTGATGTACACAGAACGAACCAACGGAAGAGGCAACACACCAAACACGTAGGCACGGGTCTCACTCAGTGAGAGAATTTACAGTTAGTTCTCTCACTGACTCTCGGTGATTCTGTTTTCTCTATTCTTCTTTATTACAATTTTGACACATACAATATTCATGTTGCTGTACTAAATTCAAATAATGCTACCAATGCTCCGACATATATATATATATATACACAAATAAAGAGGCAACATGAACTCACTAACAGTAAAGGAGTTTCTAAATCAGTATGATGGTATTAATCACCATCACGATATTAAAAAGATCAAAGAAATAGGATCAAACTTGAAGCTGGTGGAAAAGTCTCCATACAAGACATCCATACATGGGACACATAGAACTTCATGTCCATGGTCTTCTGATGAGGCTCATGAAGGACCGGATACCTGTGCATGCAGCTTTGAGCAACGTCAAAAAAACGATGCTGAAAAAATAATTGATTATAATAAACTAGCCTTAAGATTTATAAAATAAAAATTTTATTAAAAATCAACTTGTTGTTGTTGCTGTTGTTGTTTAGCTGTTCTTCAGCTGTTTAGCTGTTCTTTAGCTGTTCTTTAGCTGTGTAGCTGTTCTTTAGTTGTTTAGCTGTTGTTGCTGTTTAGCTGTTTAGCTGTTGTTGTTGTTTAGCTGTTTAGCTGTTGTTGTTGTTTAGCTGTTGTTGTTGTTTAGCTGTTCTTTAGCTGTTTAGCTGTTGTTGCCGTTTAGCTGTTGTTGTTGTTTAGCAGTTGTTGTTGTTGTTTAGCTGTTTAGCTGTGGTTGTTGCTGTTTAGCTGTTGTTGTTGTTGTTAAGCTGTTTACCTGTTGTTGTTGTTGTTTAGCTGTTTAGCTGTTGTTTAGCTGTTGTTGTTGTTTAGCTGCACACTACGCCTAACCACCCTCGGTTCATAAAAAATAATTAGGATACAAGAATTGCATAAAATTATACTAACAGTTCGCACGCCGAATAGAAGGAGATCAGGTTCAAACTGTAGGTCTCGTCTCTCTCGCTTTATGTTCAAGACTGTCATTTATTTTTCTTGTTCTTATTCTCCTTTTACAGTGTATGTTAATGTTAACAGATATGTTTATATGTTTCTTATGGCTAATATTTACACAGTGTTTATATATGTATAATGTTTACAGAGTATGTTATTTAGCAGATATGGTTATTGCAGTGTGCTTGGATGCTCTGCTGCTACAATTCGGCCTTCCTGACCGGAGAGCTCCTGATCTCTTATTATTTAATGTCTGTTTTTTAATTTGATTCTTCTTGTCTAACCATGGTCGTATATTTGCGACGGCCCAAATCCCTTTGTACGGAAGTCTTGACTGCTGAAAGTTTTCAACATCCTCCAATGCGTATCTATCATTTTTGTAGTATTTTTGTTATTCGATAAGGACCTTTGAATTTTGGGATTAGTTTTTTTGATATACCCGTATGTGAATCGAAGTTTTTAATCATAACTAGATCTTCTTTTTTTTTATACTTGTGTGGTGTCGATCTTTTTGTGTCTACTGCCTTCTTATTGTATTCCTGTACTTTCTTGATTTGTTTATCTGCTTCTTGCCTAATTTCGTTCAAATCTCTCGATATCTGATTGCTACCTAATTCCTGTAAGTTTTCCCTTAATTTATCTGGAACTTTGCCTTTTTGCGGTACTCCAAACATTACTTTGCTTGGATGATCGTTAATTGACCTTTGTACTGTGTTATTTAATGAGTACTCAACTGTTTCTAACACTGTATCCCAATGTTTTCCTTTGTCAGGTTCTATTAATTTTGCAATCATTCTATAATTCTATTGACTCTTTCAACTTGGCCATTGGCTTGTGGCGATCCTGTTGCTATTTTAACATGTTTCACTCCTTCTTCTTCTAAAAATTCTTCAAACTCTTTTGATGTGAAACATGTCCTTCGGTCTGATATTAAACATTTAGGTCTACTATAAGCTCGGAAATAATCTTTATGTGCTACTACTGTTTCTCTTGATTTTGTTGTCTTGGCTGGGTATAGCCTTACAAATTTTGTAAATGCGTCTATTATAATTTTGTAAATGCGTCTATTACGTCAAAAGGAATGCTTTCTTTTGGAATGTTATGTAAGAATCCTTCGGTTTTACCGCTCTGTGCTGAGTAAGCTATGCATTTGAGACAATTGCTTATGTGCTGTTTCGCCTTTGCTTTTATATTTGGAAACCAAAAACTTTTTGCAATGGTATCTATCATTTTGTCTATTCCAATGTGTCCTAGTTCATTGTGGTACTTATACAGGACGTGATATTCCATTTCTTGGGGTATATAAAATAAAAGGGATTCGCTATCTTTTTTTCTATAAATAACGCCGTTTCTCATTTCGTAATGTTTGTCTTCAACGTTTTATAATTTTTCGCGTATCTTTATTATGTTTTTATCTTTGTTTTGGCAAATAATTAAACTTTCCTCGAAAGAATTTCAGTCGATCGTTAATATGTGTGTGTTTCTGCTCAGTGCGTCAACATGTTGCATACGCTTTCCTGAACGATGATCTAGTGTATAATCATAGTTTTGTAACTCAAGTGCCCAGCGAGCTATTCTTGGGGATAAGCCATGGTAACAGCGCTGCAATCTGTGACTATTTTGAATTGAATGCCTTGCAAGTAAATTCTGAACCGTTGCAAAGAGTATATGATTGCTAGAGTTTCGAGCTCGAAGCTGTGGTATCTAGTTTCGACATCAGTTGTTCGTTTTGTAACGACCGAAGTCCAGTAACGTCCCCTGCACACCCTGTCTGAGGTACAGCCGGCTAAGCTCAGGGAAAATGGGCGGGGTTTTGTGTGCAGGTTCGGTTATCGATGTCATCAGAAATAATCGACAGGTTTAGGAACGAAAAAAAAGAAAGGGACTGGCATAGGGAGGCCAAAATGAGCTGACGGACTATCCCTATAACATGAATGAGTCGGAAAGCCAGATGGGATGCTCTCCTTCTTCACCCACCCAACCATGTAGCATGAGTATTTAAACCTCCCATACTACCCATTTGGCTGTAGTGCTACCCTTCCCTAGTGCCTCAAAAGAAAATTTATTCCATTTTAATCATATTTAATATCAACCTTATTTCGGTAATTTATCAGCTTCATGCTGCATGACTGCAAAATATTACTGCAATAGTGTTCCTTTATTCTAATAGATTCATTTTTCTTATCTTCTTATTCTAAATCATGGTTCTGTACGATACTTATTATTTCACTCGATATCTAGATCTGTCCGATAGTTACTTTAATTCGATATATTTAAATGTATCCGATATTTATGTTCTTCGATAGTTGTCCGATACTTATGTCATCTCTATAGTTGTCCGATATTTAGGTGTTCTCGCTATTTGAGTCTATTCGATACTTATATGTAGACGATATTTATATTCATACGATATTTATCCGATATTTATGTCCTTTAAATATTTAAATCTGTCCGATAGTTACTTTATACGATAGTTATATTCATACGATATTCAGGGTATATTCGATATTTATGTTTATTTTGTGGATTGCGATATTTGTTTATTATTATTTTGCGACTCACCCGTGATCCGTAGGGGCCCCGACGAAACAGCTGTTAGGGTATAAAACTAATAACGCTTGCAAAAATAATGTAAACAATCAATCATGCCACAATATCGAGACTCTATGTCCTATATTTATTACTCCTGACTATCATACACTTTCCCTATTGTAACGTTCGATGTGCCCCGACCGAAGTCTGGGTCGTGATGCTCAGTGCAAATGTAGACCATAAGACTGCAAATACGCTGGCGACTTCTACAAGTACATTCGGATTGCGGAGGGAAGCGGGCGGAATCCTACTGGTGCCTTAGCTCTTGGGCTTGGGGGGGGTTCTTGCTACCTTCCAACAACCACATCTACATACCTTTAAATTTTTAGGATTCCTGCTGAAACTACTAGTGAAGATGAACTTCACGAAACTTGCACAAATAAAAGAATTGGGTCTACAACACAAAAAAAATGTAAAGGAGGCAAAAAGTTAACAGGACTGTTGCGATATATATGTTTTGCGAGGTCTGAGATGTTAATCGACGCTCGCGGTCTCTACCCACCCAACCATAATCCTCCTAAAAATTATGTATCCGAAGATACCCAAAGAAACGGACGACTATTACTTTATGTTGCCATGTCTATCCAGGAAACCAAATTAATTTAGCACATCATTGTGTTGCTACTTATATTCATAATTTATTCCTATTCGAAAGGAGCTTGAAGTTCTCAACCATCTTAATTTTACTTAATTTAATTTTGGCAGTTCAATTTTTTTGTGAATGTAAAATATTTCGTTTTTCTATATCATTATTTCCCATCTTTTTCTTCGAATTTACTTATTCGTTGGGCCATACATTTTACTTAACTTGAGCTTTTATATTTGTTTGTTGTTTTGTGTCAATGTTGCTAACATAGAGTTTAACTTTTTCATTATAATTCTGTATTCAACAAGACTAAGTCATATTTCATTTGAAATTGGCTTAAATTTGATCGATAACATTATTTATTTATTATTTTTTTTTTGTTGCTTATTCTTTGATGGTTTTTAGTTTTTTCTCTTATTGTTTTCCTATTCGTTTTAACCCTTGGTATTTAATTTGTTTTATAAAAATGAGACTAAATTAAATCGTTAATAAACATTTTGTTTCGTGTGATTTTGTATAAATTTGCAACATTTTTGTATTCAGTATTTTATGTAGATAGTAGCAAACTTTGTAACCTTATTAAACATTTGTTTAGCCATCATTTTTCTTTAGGTAGAATTTTGTAATAGAATCTTCCGTGGAAGTTTAACTAATATTGTAGGCCATTTTTGAGACAATATAATTTTTGTTGAGTGTTTCTTTTTTTTTTAAGTTTTTTAAAATTTATGAATAGTTTTAAATGGCTTAGGCACAATTAATTGAATTATGATTTGTATTGTTTTTTTGGTTTTTTTGTTGTTTTCTGTGTTTTGTTTTCTTTTTTTTGTTATAATAATCTTAATAATTTGTTTGCTAGATCCGCTGATCAGTATTTAAGAGAATGAAAAAAAATCACAAATATTACCAGCCTAGGACAAGCACAATGTTTGCAAGTACTCACAGGTTCAAGTTTCCAGCGTTGAAAGGCCTTCCAGCGTGGTGATGATGATGCAGATCGGTTTTAGGAACAAAAGCTAAATATATGTGTTATTTTTAAATTCTCTTATACAATTTTTAAAGTGTTTTAGCAAACTTTGAATTAACAATTATGTGTTTCTTTTATATAGATACATGTTCTTGTCCTATAGCACACTCAACAATTTTATTATACCTCCATGGCTGTTTGAATTTTTAGTTACTCAATTTAAATACAATTTTTTCTTTCTTCACTTATGAAAACAAAAACCTAGTTCCTCGATCTATGCAAATCCTAGCTCCGGGTGGCAAGGTGGCCGTTGAATGTGTTGAATGCAGCGCAGCGGGTGCGCACGTTGACGTATAGTAGGGTTATCCAAAAAAATTCGGTGTCGTGAAGAACAAATGATCCCAAATGCAGGGCAAGACTGCGTATCCAAAGCCGCAGTGCAGCACAAGGTGAAGAAAAGAAGCCTGCGCAGGTTGTTCCAGTGCAGTGCACAGCAGCCCAAATATAAGGAAAAGCTGCGACGAGGTTATGCCACGCCGTGCAACAGGTTAGGTCACGCAGTGCAAAGGTTATGTAACGCAGTGCAAAGGTTATGTAACGCAGTGCAAAGGTTAAGTAGGAGCGACCTGAGCTCTGTGCCGGCAAGACAAAGTTGCTGCACGGTCTTGACAGAGCCCAGTAATCGCTGTTCTTAGGGCGTGCAGTTTATGCCAATAAGACAGTGATGCCGTCTTTCGGCTTTGGGTACCAAATGCACAGACTGTGTAACGAAAACAAAATCGACTTTATTATAGAGTCTAAGACAAGTTACTAACGTACCTTTAAAAGGAGTAATTCTTGCTTCTGCAGAGATGATCTTTGACCAGAGCCAGGTGCAAAAAAAATTTCCTTAGGTGAAGCTTTGCCTCCAGCAGAATTTTTGCCAATTTGGGTGCACTTCTCGAAGAGTTCCAATAAGCACGATTACCACTCGTGTGCGAACTCGCACTTGCACTTTACAGATTCGTTTTGACAAAATTCACTTTTTAAAATTTTACGAAACGAACGTCAGTTCGACTTTAACTAAGTATAACCAAAGGTCGACTGCAGCCGCGTGTGGATCTTAAATAGTGCAAAATTCCAGTAGCACCTAGCTTTTTCTTGGAATATTCGGAGTAAGTGAAGTTGGCTGTGAGAGAAACTCCAGCAACTCAAAGCTCTAATCACTTTCAATTAAGCCTCTAAGTAGGCACTGATAAGACAGGTAAGTGCAATTATGATAATTGCACTGCTTGCAAGGTCAGGAGACAATTTGCAGACAATGTGCACTGCTTTACCTTTGGCTACAATAAAGCCGAAAAACGAAAATCGTTATTGATTGACAAAACAATAATGGAACGCATTGATAAGCGCGGACCATTACACTATGGCATTTACGTTTGATATTATATTTAAAAATATGAATGTCAGTGTACGTGTGAGTATGAATGAATTAAGAACCAAAATCGAAGAACAGAAAAATAATCAAATAAGAATTTACAAAAAGGAAATGAAAATCAAAAGAAAATTTAAATAAGCAAGAAACTAAAAATGAAAATATAACCGAATTTAAATCAAAAGAAATGATAATTTTAAATAAAAATACTAAATATTGAAAATTAATAAGGTGTGAATGATTGTATATGGCTGGTGTGAATGATTGTTAAAGTGTGAGGGTATGAGTTGTGTGTGTGTGTTCACACGTGCAAGTGGGGAGGGGTGTAACCACGTGTGAGGTTAAATCCTATAAATGTGAGTGAGGCGCTCCTTAGGTCCGTCCGAATGTGAAAAGGTCCTATGTAGATTCGTGGGGGTGTGTTAATTGTCCCTGTGTTGATCTTTGGTGACAACGCCAGCTCGGGCAACGCTCACTGAACCGTCGAGCAACTGCCGCTAGGTGGTCTTTGATCGAAGAAATATCACTGCTCCTTGCAGTAGCGCATAGGTGCAGCAGCGTCAGCGCGCAGTTGCAAAAACCTAAACGCGCCGCAACACAAGTGGGTGCGCGCCGTGCACAAGGGTTTGCGCGCCGTTGCGCAAGTGTCCGAAGCAGCAAGAGCGTATGGGCGCAGTAGCGCTAGGGCTCCGCTGGCTGGACTAGTCGCAACGCAAAGGTATTTGCACAAGCAAACACGCGGCAGTGGAAAGTAGGGGCGCAGTAGCGCTAGGGCTCCGCTGGGCAACTCGTGCGGTATAATTGCAAACACCAGTCGCACAATATACGTATCGGGAACTTATATTCCAATTTAGGCTTTTCGCACAATTATTTTTTCCTTTGCGCCAAAAACGTGACGCTCGGCACCGCTCTTCTTTTTCTTATTCAGCGATCGATAACGATTCATCGCTGTGGCGTAATCGATGTATCGCCGATGTATCGTATTGGCCAACACTGATCGCGCAGAATTGCGAAACGATCATTGAGTTGCATAGGCTAATTACCGAATTCGTTATGGCACAACAAAATTCAAGTTCAAATTTGAAATCTAGACCAAAATAGGGAATAAAATCAAACTTTTCTCAACGGCCCTCACAGCACAAGTTTAATTCCGGGTCACTGGCCTGGAATTAAAGTTGAAGAAAATCAAGGGGCGTGTAGAGCTTTCGATCAGAGCTCAAGCACTCGGAAGCGGGTTAGTGGAGCGAAGACTAAAGCCACAAATCCTTGGCGTGAAATTGACCCAGTTCTTTCCCCGACAAATCTTCCACGAAATACAACGTATTGCCGATCTTTTCCTTAATGCGCACCTTAGTCCCTACGTGGGCTAACTTTGCATTAAAATTAGCAGCAGCGTTGCTTAAGGCGAAGTGGCGTTTAATCACTATCTGGCCCACATCAAAGGTGCGTGGTTTAGCTCTTAAATCATAGCTATGTTTGTTCCGCTCGTATGCCTTGAGGAAATTTGCGTCAATCTTTGACCGAATCAGCTCGATCTTGTCTGCTCTTGGTACATTTGCGCTAGAATCGCCAAGCATGCTAAAATTCTTCAGCACTTGGTAGTCGCTTCCATGCGAAATCATGTGCTGTCCGAAGACTACGAAGTACGGCGACATGCCCAGAGATTGATGCCATGACTTGCGCAACGAACAGTTAATGTAGCTAATAACCACATCCCACTCCCGTTGGTCACCCTGCACATATGCTCTAAGTGCGGCGTTAATAGATCGATTGACTCGTTCGGCAGCGTTTGACTGAGGAGCATATGCACCCGTGAAGACGTGTCGAACTCCGTATTTCGAAAGGAAAGTCGTGAACTCATGACTTTTAAACTGAGTGCCATTATCGCTCACGACTACCTCTGGAACTTCGAAGCACGAAAAGACTTCCTCTTGCAGAACGTCTACTACCACCTTCGTTGTGAATTTCCGAACCGCCTTCAGGAACGTAAATTTGGAGAAATGATCTAGGATGATTAAAATCCCTATGTTCCCCTTCTTCGAACGCGGAAACGGACCGATAAAGTCGATATAGAGACGCTGGAACGGTCGTTCAGTGACTACTCGAGCACCCATTGGAGGCTTGAGTGCACTGGTCGGATACTTCGTCGTCTGACAAACCTCGCAGTTCCGGATGTAGTCTCTGACGTTCACCACCATGCCTGGCCAGAAGAGTCTTCGGCGGATCTGCTCAACGCACTAACAATGGGCAGAAGTAGGCTGGTCGTGTGCGGATCTGATCACGCCTTCCCGCAGGGATTCCGGAACAAACAGCTTCCAGCTGTCGGGAAGAATTCGGGAAGAATTTCGCAATAACGCGCACAATTCATCTGTATTCTCAAAAGATCGTGACAATGCTTCAGCGACGACATTTTCGCTACCTTTGCGATGTTCAATGTCGAAGGAGAACCCTTGCAGCTTGATCGCCCAACGAGCAAGCCTACTGAGATCTGGCTGATTCATCAACCAACGCAGACTAGCATGATCTGTCACCACCTTAAACGGATGACCCTCGATGTACATGCGGAACTTCTTTATGGCCAGAACTACAGCCAAACACTCTAGCTCTGTCACGGTGTAGTTTCGTTGAGCCTTATTCAGCTTCTTGGACATATAAGCTATCGGACGCTCACAGCCAGACTCATCGCACTGCGCCAAGACTGCACCAACACCATGCAAAGAAGCATCACACTGCAGTACAAATGGTTTATTATAGTCCGGATGAACTAAGAACGAGGCGGAACACAGTTTGCTTTTAATATTATCGAAGGCTTCCTGCGCTTGGTCATTCCATAAAAATGCCTTGCCCTTCAGAAGCTCTGTCAGCGAGAAAATCACAGCGGAATAGTTTGAAAGGAAACGCTGATACCAACCGGTCATCCCTAGAAATCTGCGAAGCTGTTTTTGCGTCTTTGGGAAAGGGAACTCGTTCACAGCGCGAACCTTGTCGGGATTGACTTCGAGTGTGCCCTCGCCCACGATGAATCCTAGGTAATCAACCTTCCTGAGGCAAAACTGACTCTTCTGGACGTTAATGGTCAGTCCAGCCTTACGCAATTGAGTCGCAACCTCCGTCAAATGAATGAGATGCTCCTCAAAACTAGAGGAAAGCACCAGGAGATCATCCAAATAGACTAACACGTGCGACTTCAGTCGGTAAGGAATCACCATGTCCATCAGGCGACTCATCGTCTGCGGAGCGTTGGTCAATCCGAAGGGCATTCGCTTGAACTGGTACAAGGGTCGATTAGGTACCGTAATAACTGTCGTCGCGCGGGAAACCTGATCCAAGCAAATCTGCCAAAATGCATCCTTCAGATCTATCTTGGTGATGCAGTGCACTGGAGGTAGCCTGCTCAGGAGCCCATCCATGATCGGAATAGGATACGCATCCCTGACAGTCACTGCGTTCAGCTTCCGTGCATCCAAACAGAACCTAACCTTGCCAGGTTTGATATGCAAAGTCACTAGAGAAGACCATGGCGAATTAGAAGCTTCCTCGATCGCACCCATAGCCAGCATCTTATCAATCTCAGCACACAGGATACTTTCCTTCGCCGGGGACAACGGATAAAACCTCTGTTTTATTGGCTTAGCATCTGCAGTGTCGATATTATGCTGGATGAGTGTCGTCAACCCTAAACCATTCTTCTCGAAGGAAGAAAAAACGTTTATTACCGCATCTAATTGGGCCTTCTGACAGCGGGTCAGATCTAGCTCAAGTGAATCGGGTTCAGTCTGGCAAAGCATCTCATTAATGGAGTTTGCGGGAACAATCGAAATATCAAATAGTTTCCAAAAGTCCATTCCACAAATGACATCCTGTTTTATGGCTGGAACGACTAAAAATTCGAAAGTCTTTTTCTACACCATTGTACGTCAGGGGAACCGGAAATCAGACCTGCTACCACCTGTGTCTGTCCGTCCGCGGTGTGGACTACTCCTCTCGTTTTGTGAGATACGAGACCCTCGTCGACGAATTCTTGCGCTAGCTTGCCACCAATGACACTCTTGTTGGCTCCACTATCGAGGAGAGCAAGATAAGCTTTTCTTTGAATGTTAATTTGGGTGAAAGGACGTATGTCACCGCTCTGATGGACAATTGAGGAGATGGTGTACCGTTTTAGGGTCCTTATGCGTCGCCAAAATTCACGCATACGGGTTGCAGTTCGAGATATAGTTGAAATGGTAGCGTCTACGTTGAATATTTCAGCCCCGCTCTCAAATACTCTTGCAAACGTACGTGATAAGGTTTGAAAGGCTGGGAAACAGTAAAATCAGGGGTTATGGTCAAGCTGGGAGGATTGAGGATAGCAGGAGAAACCGAGACTAACGACGGACGTCGCCCCTCTGAAAGCGGCGGACATCCTGTGTCGAGTTTTCCGACCTTGTCTTGCATTTCTCACAGTTTGGTTTATAGACGACTACGGGCCCACAACCGTAACAAAACACACGTCTGGGTTGAAGACAATCATGATAGCGGTGTCCTGGTTCTTCGCAATTCCAACATTTGGAATTGTCAGACGAGCGTATTGCGCAGACCACTGCTTCCTGTGCTTCCTCTGTCTCTGAGTCGAATTTCTCTTCAGCTTGAAGAGAATTCACGAAACTCCGCTTAAGAGCAGATCGATACTGAGGACGAATTGTGCGGAAAAACTCTTCATGTCGATGGCATTCCCTACGCAAACTGGCTAAGTCAGAGGTGTCTATGTGCAACAACTCATGCTGCAACTCAGTGCGCAAGTTGTAGCGAACCTCTACTGCAATCTCGCTATCCGACATAGGTTTCCTCAAGGAATCAGCGATAGAGAGCATGGCATCCAAGAACTCATCGAAGCTCTCGTTGCTACCCTGCTTACGACGGCGCATCGCATCCTTGATGTCCCTGTCGGTTTTCTGGTCCTGGTACCGTTCCTGCAGGCGACTGCATAATTCGTACCAGTCCAGGTCTCTAACTGTACGATGCACTCTCCAGTAGAATGAAAGTGCTGGCCCCGAGAACAAGAGATGAGCAAACTGAGAGAGTAACCCGAAATTCCCGTTAAGACTCTGAGATGTCATGCAATTGACTCGGAAGATAAAATCTTCGAGTGGAAGGTCGTTCGGTGATCCGGTGAATTTGATGCGCCAGTTAGAAATGGTGTTCGAGATCCTATCTGGACGATCAACCACCGAATTGTTCGGAGTAACCCGAACACCGGAGGGTCTTCCGCCGAAACTATCCTCGCGCCTCGTCGCGTTACTCGCACGGCGCAAAGACGGTGAAACATCGCTCTCATCTTCGTAGCGATGATCGTCTCGAGTTTCTCGAGCGGAAGGGGGCAATCTCAGATTGCGCAAAGCTGATGTGATTTGCTCTGAAATCATGGTCGACATACTGTCCCGATATCTGTCCATGGAATCAGATATTAGCCGATTAATTCGGTCTTCCGACGCCACAGTAGACTCCGGAGCCTTAGGTTCACGACGAGGATTTCCTCGGGTGGTCATTGCACCAGAATGAGGAGTGCCACGCCCCTGGGAACGCGTTTGCATCCGATCCTTTGGAACAGCTCCCGCAGATGGAACATACGTTGGCTCGCTCGGTGGATTTGACACAACCCTTCTCTCTACTGCTGCATTCAGTATGGGTTTGGAACACTGATGACGGCAAATTGGACAAGTTTCGTTGGAGTCGAACCAGCTGGATAGACACGCTTTATGAAACTGATGTCTACATTGAGTTTCGATAATCTCCGTATCCTTGCTGGTATCATTGCCGATGGTACACACCACTGCAATGTTCAGGAGACTATCCAACCTCTCGGAACTCCTTCTAACAGCCATTTACAAAGGTTACTAAATTAAATCAGACTCAAATGCAATACACGATATTATGCAGTATATTTATGCGGTAAATTATCAATAGCGGAAAAATAGAGGGTTTACCTAAGGTTAGGTAACACAACAGCGTTTTGTGATTTGATCATGTGCCAGAGACAGCTCGTAGTCGGTAACTACTATACAAAAATAACTATGGATGTCTAGTCGAATGACGAGGATCGTGCCGAATCATCCAGCGCGAACAATCTAAGAATTGAACAAATTCGATAGTTCCACACCCTAAATTCTGCCAACGAACGCCACTGATAACCTCCTATAGAGAATGTTATCGAGCTGGGATAGCCATACGAAATCGGTCTGACTCCGATGATGACCAGAACAGTCAGCTGTTCCGGATTGCATACGACTATCGGCTGAATCTAAACGAAAAATTTGATGGATTTTGGGATCCTAAGGGAAAGATGAGGAGGAGGAAAGGGGGTATGAGGAATGAAAGGGTATAGCCGAATGGAGCTTCTTCTTCCGCTTACGTTAGAGCTTCTTCTTCGGGCCCCACGTTGGGCGTCAATTTCTGTAACGACCGAAGTCCAGTAACGTCCCCTGCACACCCTGTCTGAGGTACAGCCGGCTAAGCTCAGGGAAAATGGGCGGGGTTTTGTGTGCAGGTTCGGTTATCGATGTCATCAGAAATAATCGACAGGTTTAGGAACGAAAAAAAAGAAAGGGACTGGCATAGGGAGGCCAAAATGAGCTGACGGACTATCCCTAACACATGAACGAGCCAGATGGGATGCTCTCCTTCTTCACCCACCCAACCATGTAGCATGAGTATTTAAACCTCCCATACTACCCATTTGGCTGTAGTGCTACCCTTCCCTAGTGCCTCAAAAGAAAATTTATTCCATTTTAATCATATTTAATATCAACCTTATTTCGGTAATTTATCAGCTTCATGCTGCATGACTGCAAAATATTACTGCAATAGTGTTCCCTTATTCTAATAGTTTCATTTTTCTTATCTTCTTAATCTAAATCATGGTTCTGTACGATACTTATTATTTCACTCGATATCTAGATCTGTCCGATAGTTACTTTAATTCGATATATTTAAATGTATCCGATATTTATGTTCTTCGATAGTTGTCCGATACTTATGTCATCTCTATAGTTGTCCGATATTTAGGTGTTCTCGCTATTTGGGTCTATTCGATACTTATATCCTTTCGATATTTGAGTCTATCCGATATTCATATGTAGACGATATTTATATTCATACGATATTTATCCGATATTTATGTCATTTAAATATTTAAGTCTGTCCGATAGTTACTTTATACGATAGTTATATTCATACGATATTCAGGGTATATTCGATATTTATGTTTATTTTGTGGATTGCGATATTTGTTTATTATTATTTTGCGACTCACCCGTGATCCGTAGGGGCCCCGACGAAACAGCTGTTAGGGTATAAAACTAATAACGCTTGCAAAAATAATGTAAACAATCAATCATGCCACAATATCGAGACTCTATGTCCTATATTTATTACTCCTGACTATCATACACTTTCCCTATGGTATTTACATTTGATATGATATTTGAATATATGAATTTCAGTGTACGTGTGAGTATGAAAGAGTGTGTATGAATTAAGAACCAAAATAGAAGAACAGAAAAATAATCAAATAAGAATTTACAAAAATGAAATGAAAATCAAAGGAAAATTTAAATAATAAACAAGAAACTAAAAATGAAAATATAACCGAATTTAAATCAAAAGAAATGATAATTTTAAATAAAAATACTAAATATTGAAAATTAATAAGGTGTGAATGATTGTATATAGCTGGTGTGAATGATTGTTAAAGTGTGAGGGTATGAGTTGTGTGTGTGTGTTCACACGTGCAAGTGGGGAGGGGTGTAACCACGTGTGAGGTTAAATCCTATAAATGTGAGTGAGGCGCTCCTTAGGTCCGTCCGAATGTGAAAAGGTCCTATGTAGATTCGTGGGGGTGTGTTAATTGTCCCTGTATTGATCCTTGGCGACAACGCCAGCTCGGGCAACGCTCACTGAGCCGTCGAGCAACTGCCGCTAGGTGGTCTTTGATCGAAGAAATATCACTGCTCCTTGCAGTAGCGCATAGGTGCAGCAGCGTCAGCGCGCAGTTGCAAAAACCTAAACGCGCCGCAGCACAAGTGAGTGCGCGCCGTGCACAATTGTTTGCGCGCCGTTGCGCAAGTGTCCGAAGCAGCAAGAGCGTATGGGCGCAGTAGCGCTAGGGCTCCGCTGGGCAACTCGTGCGGTATAATTGCAAACACCAGTCACACAATATACGTATCGGGAACTTATATTCCAATTTAGGCTTTTCGCACAATTATTTTTTCCTTTGCGCCAAAAACGTGACGCTCGGCACCGCTCTTCTTTTTCTTATTCAGCGATCGATAACGATTCATCGCTGTGGCGTAATCGATGTATCGCCGATGTATCGTATTGGCCAACACTGATCGCTTAGAATTGCGAAACGTTCATTGAGTTGCATAGGCTAATTACCGAATTCGTTATGGCACAACAAAATTCAAATTCAAATTTGAAATCTTGACCAAAATAGGGAATAAAATCAAACTTTTCTACACGGGCCTCACAGTTTCGAAAAATAAAACACTGGCTGAAGCTTGTCATCGCTCTTTCTTTGCATGAGAATTGCCCCGAAGCCTAGTGCGCTAGCATCGCAATGTAATTCAGTTAGGTCGTTAGGATTATATATCGCTAAAATAGGTGCTTCAAGTAAGTTGTTTTTCAATAGCTTAAAACATTCTAGCTCTTTTTCTCCAAACTCTTTTTCTCTTGTTTACTGAGGTCTTATAACGGTTTTGCTTGTGTTGAAAAGTCTTTTATGAAGCGCCTAAAGTATGAGCATAGACGTCGTGTGCCTTTTGTGGTGTAGAAAAATTTTTTACCGCCTGTAGACCTTTGGTATCTGGCTTAATTCCTTTTCCCGAAACCAAGTATCCCAAATATTTGACTTTGGTGTAGAAAAATTCGCATTTATCTGGCCTTAACTCTAGTTTGTTTGCCACCAATCGATTTAACACTTCCTTTAATATTTCAAAATGGCTCTCACTATCTTTTGTTACTATCAAAATATCGTCCATGTAGACTAAAACTTTACTTTCTCTGATTAGATCGTTCAATATTCTATATATGAATCGTTGGAATACCGCCGACGCATTACGTAAACCAAACGGCATTCTCTGCCATTCAAATTGTCCCATTGAAGTCGTGAATGACGTATATTTGATCGAGTCTTCGTGCATGAAAACATGGAAATACCCGTTTTTTATACCCTTCGACCATTGGAAATTGTCAAAAAAGGGTATACTAACTTTGTGCAAATGTATGTAACAGGCAGAAGGAGGCGTGGGAGACCCGACAAAGTATATATATTCTTGCTCAGGATCACTAGCCGAGTCGATTGAGCCATGTCTGTCTGTCTGTCCGGATGTCCGGATGTATGGATCACCAGATGAACACACAGATCTCAGCTATTATAAGAGCTAGAGACACCAAATTTGGCATGAAGGTTTCTGTGTACCAGGCGCAGATCAAGTTTATTTCAAATGTGGGGTGCTACGCCCACCGCCCCCGCAAATCACTAATTTAATTTTTGAACTTAATTAATAAGCGCTGTATAAAAGATACAACCTTCTGACTTGAACAATATAAAAGTGAATTTTGAGCTTTTCGCCGAATATGTTCTGATAAAACAAGAGATTGAAAACACCGAAGGGAAGTCTTTCCAATCTAAAATGGAAGTCTTCACCGTCAATTCTGATTTACAAGAATTGTACATGGAGCATGCCGAAAAAATAATCTCACGAATGGATGATTTCCAAGAGAGGAATAGTGGATGGGCATTAACTCACATTATCCGTTTGGAAATGAATTTTAATAAGTACAAATCCATAAGAGGATCCTCCTTTATCGCACTACCCAAGAGTTTGAGTAGTAAAAAAGTAATTGTGAACGTTAAAAACAATGACGAATACTGTTTCAAATGGACAGTGATTGCTGCGATAAAGCAGGAAGATCAACATGCTGAAAGATGTAGATCATATGATGTGAGGATATCTGAACACATAATCAAAGTAAACAATATTGTTTTGAACTTTGAAGGTTTAGAGTTCCCACTCAATCCTAAACATATTAACAAGTTTATGGATAAGAACCCGTTGATCAGTATAACAGTCTTTGGATATGATCTGGAAAAAGGAAATGTGATCGGACACATTTTCTATCCCAAAGACGTCAAACAGCATCACATCAACATGTTGTTACTGGAAAGTGATGAGAAGGCTCACTATACTTGGATTAGAAATCTTTCACGGTAAGTATATATAGAAAAAAATATAGATTTTAGTACTTATAATTATACTAATTTGACTTATATATTTTCTTCATAGATTGGTAACATCACAGACTGGAGCTCCCAAGTGCAGACAATGGTTCTGCAATATTTGTCTGAACTATTCTAGGAGTGAGGCAACAGCTACTCGCCATCACGAGATCTGCTGCAAGAAGGTGTGCCAACTACCCACTGGAAAAAATACAGTTCTTCGTTATAAGAACTACCAGAAGGAATTTAAGGTACCATTCACCGTCTACGCTGATTTCGAAGCCATTCTTCAACCCAAGCATGAGAGTGTGAGTGATAAAATGATAGACATTAATACACATTTACCATTTCGTATGCATACCTTTCAAAGTGTGCATATGATAATGAGTTAAGTAGCTTTAAGTTAGAAACAATTGTGAGGGTCAGTTCAGCATTTATAGATAGCTTAGTAGAAAGTCTCACAAATATTTATGATAGGTATTTATCTAAAAATGTTCCTATTCAAATGTCTTTTGATGACGAACTTGAGTTTCAGGAGACCAACAATTGTTTTATATGTGCAGCACCCCTATTAGAAGATAGAGTTAGAGATCATTGTCATTTTACTGGTAAATTCAGGGGTGCTGCACACAATGCCTGCAACTTAAAATATAAAGTACCTAATTTTATACCAGTATTTTTTCATAATTTCACTAGGTATGATTGCCACTTGTTTATTAACGAGTTGGCAATTATACCGGGACAACTTAGCGTAGTGCCCCTCAACAAGGAACAATATATTTCAGTTTCGAAATTTCTTCCAATGTCCGATGGAAAGAATTTAGAGATCCGTTTTCTAGATTCTTTCCGTTTCATGTCATCTTCGTTAGATAAATTATCGTCTAACCTAGATGATTCACAAATGTCTACTACTAGGCAAATGTTTGAGTCCGAATCAGTATTTCAGTTGATGCGTAAAAAGGGTGTCTTTCCCTATGAACATTTAAGTTCAGTTGATAGACTTGAAGAAACTTCTCTACGACCTAGAGAAGCTTTTTACAGTAATTTAACTGAATCCGAATGTTCAGAAGAAAGCTATGCACATGCAGTAGATGTCTGGCACAATTTTTCATGTACAACTCTGAAAGATTACTTAGAGTTGTACTCGAAAACTGATGTTCTGCTATTGGCAGACATCTTTGAAAACTATAGAGAATTATGTATTAGCATATACTCTCTAGACCCTGCTCAGTTTTTCACAACTCCAGGGTTATCTTGGGACGCCATGTTAAAAAGTACCAAGATTGAATTGGATCTTCTTACAGATATTGATATGTACAGATTCATTCAATCAGGTATACGTGGCGGTCTAGTACAATGTACCAAAAAATATACAAAAGCGAATAATAAATATCTACCGGAATATGATGAAACAAAAGATTCTTCATATCTGGTATATTTAGACGCTAATAATTTATATGGTTGGGCAATGTCACAGGCGTTACCATATGGCGGGTTCGAGTGGTTACCTCTAGATACTCTAGAAGACTTTGATGTCTTTAACATAGATGATGAAGTTGAATATGGATATATTCTTGAGGTAGATCTAGAATACTCTTTTCAATTCATAATAATCATAATGATCTTCCGTTTTATACGAAAAATAAAAAACCTACTCCCAATTCTCATGTTAAAAAGTTGATAGCTGACTTAGAACATAAGTCAAACTATGTTATCCATTACAGGACACTAAAACAGTGTCTAGAAAATGGGTTAATTTTAAAAAAAATTCATAGAGGTGTACGATTCTTCCAAAAACCTTGGCTACAATCGTACATTGATCTGAATACTTTTCATAGAACGAATGCTAAGAATTCGTTTGAAAAAGATTTTTTTAAACTTCTCAATAACGCAATCTATGGCAAGACTATGGAAAACGTTGAGAAAAGAGTTAATGTCAGATTTATTACTGAATGGGAAAGTGCAAAGCCAGCCGATTCCTCTGGTCGCTAAAGAGATTGTGCACGCTTATTGATTGCTAAAAGCAATTTCCATAGCGTGAAATATTTTAATGATCATTTTTGCGCATACCAAATGCGTAAGTTAAATGTTTATTACGATAAACCTATTTATTTAGGGTTTGCTGTGCTAGATATTTCAAAATGGAAAATGTATGATTTTTATTATCAGTATATGAAACCCAAATTTGGAGAGTCTGTATGTCTAAACTATATGGATACAGACTCTTTCATATACACGAGAAAAACGGAAGATTTTTATGCTGATATACGTGAAGATCTTCCAATGAAATTTGATACATCAGATTATCACGCAGATCTCTTGAATAAATATAATTTTAGCAGCGTTAACAAGAAACGCTTAGGGTTTTTCAAAGATGAGTTGAATGGCAAGCCTATGAGTGAATTCGTAGGCTTACGTTCAAAAATGTATTCATTTCTTGTTCCTGGTGCTCCAGAAGTAAAAAAGTCTAAAGGGGTTAAGGCAAGTTGTGTTAAGCGAATCGGCTTTGCTGATTATAAAAAATGTTTAAATACTGGTAAAAAAACAAGCGGTACAATGTCGTTAATCAGATCAGTTAATCATGTACTTAAAACAAGTACAATTTCAAAAATAGTTCTTGATAGCAAAGATGATAAACGAGTTATAGAACCAGATTTACATAATACAATGGCACATGGCCATTATAGAATACAAAAACGTAAGGCTCTGGAAGACATAGACTTGTATGATGCTGATATTTTAGTCTGGGAAAAGAAAATTCAAGAGATAGAGTCAGCTGAAAATAAAACATTTAAACAGAAAGCCCTATTAAAAAGATATAAGGAAGAAAAAGAGAATTCAGAAGTTAATTTATTTTATGCTGAAGTGGCCCTGAATATAGACTTTAATTAAAAAAAAGAGAATTTTTTAGAAAATTGTTTTGATTTAATATTTATTTATAAAATGTAAAAAATCTGATTTAGATAATAAAATATTTGTTATAAACACATAAAGTCTGATTAAGAATAAAACAATTGTTATTAGTATAAGTTTATATAAAGAAAATTTGCTTAAGAATAAAACATTTGTTATTAGTATAAGTTTGTATAAAGAAAATTTTGAAATTAACAATAAAACCTTTGTTGTTAGTATAAGTTTATATAATGAAAATTTTTAAATTAAAGAAATATTTAAAAAATACAATATGAATTGTTTTAAATTTAATATTGTAAGGATGTTTTCTCAGGCTGGGGTACATATCTTAGTCTCGCCAGGGTCTTTACAGAAAAATTTATAAATACTAGGACTACTATGACTTTAGCAAGAGAGGCTACTAGCAGGTCATACCCTATTGGGACGTGTACAGGGTATATGAGGCGCACATGGTCCACATCACGTACGTGTGCTCGTTGACCATGTGGGTTTCCACATGGATTTTTACCCCCACGTGGTCCTGTTGGGGCCTACGTGCACGTGTCGCGTGTCACGCGTGCCTGGCTGACGGTCGATCGTGAGGAACGCACGTGGCCGCGGGTACTTTCGCTCGCACTCCCTAAGTCGCTC
Organism: Zaprionus camerounensis; assembly: GCA_018904165.1. Classification (NCBI taxonomy): domain Eukaryota; kingdom Metazoa; phylum Arthropoda; class Insecta; order Diptera; family Drosophilidae; genus Zaprionus; species Zaprionus camerounensis. Next base: position 140,497 of record JAEIFS010000557.1, on the reverse strand, counting down.
GTTGGTGTATTCCACCACCCGCAACTAGTTAGAGTACACGCTCACGCCCCCACTTGTCACCTAACGTCCACTCACGACACGGACCGTGCGCGTGTACGCTCAGAATCGCTCACTGGCCAGCGGAGCACCGGCATGCCAGAAAAGCGCTACTCTGCGAATACACACTCACACGGGCACACACGTACACGACACTTTCACACCAATGCTCTAGAGGGGAGAGAATTTACCACTGGGTATTTAAATAATCACGGCTGGTTTTTGTTTCGGTATATCAATAACATGGCTTTATTATCTAAATCGCTTATTGTTTCCTCGAACTATTTCTTATCCTAGATAGTCCCTGCCTTCCTGCCTACTTCGCACCATTTCATAGCTCTAAAATCCGAGCTCTAAATATTTGTCTTAGTCTTACTGCTTGATCCTCCTGCGACAGGATTCATCTTCGTCTGGTTCGTAAGGTCCTTGGGCTGGTCACTTTTCCTTTTATTAGCACTTTTTACTTTTCACTTGTTTTAATTCCCCGCGGGAAGAGCTTGTTGCCGGCTTAATTTGCTACTCACGAACGACTGTCCCGTGACCTAGTTTCGCAGCTCCCATTTCGCTGCTTGTGCATCGCTGCCTGTATGTCGCCGCTGTGTATGTCGCCGCTGCTTGCACGACGCCGCTGCTTCCATGTCGCTGCTGCCTTCGGCCGATCGTGCCTGGCTGCTGTGACTCTGCTCGCACTTTGCTGCCTGCACGCCGCCGCTGCTGCGTAGCGTCGCTGCTAGCCTGACGTCGCTGCTGGCCTAGGCGTCGCTGCTAACCTGACGTCGCTGCTGGCCTAGGCGTCGCTGCTAGCCTAGCGTCGCTGCTTGTCCGACGCCGTTGTCCAAAAATCGGTCGCCGCCTGTCTGGCGCCGCTGCCCTAAGCTTGGTCGCGATCCCGTTGCCTGGGTGCCTTGTGCTGTCTGTGCGCAAGCTCTGGGTACCGTTACTTGTGCAAGTGTGCTATGCTGCCTCAGTCTATGCGCGAGAGTTACCGTCTGTGGCCGAGCGGTGGAGCTGTTGCGACGGGTATGTAGTAGTAACCAAGTTAGTAATAACCAAGTTCGGCTGGATCTTCTCGTACAAATAAAGCTTTTCCAAATAACACAACTGTTCACTTTGAGTGTCAGAAACGAATTGAATTTATTCTCAATCTTATCTTAGCAACTAACATATATTCCTAGCGTCAACTCCCACGCGAATGATGGCTCTGTTGCACCGTCAGCAACTGAGCGGATATTCTTTAGTCTAAACAAAGTGTGGCCCACATATCGGCTGTTGACACAATGTTGCTGATCATACATTGTCTTATTGATTGTTTATATGTTGCTGATCGTTGCGTTAGGCGGAGGCACGAGGGGGTTTTGGAGGGGGGAGGTCAGCTGTATATATGTTGCTGACCATACATTGTGTGTTGTTGATCATTGCGTTAGGCGGAGGCACGGGGGGTTTTAGAGGGGGAATGGCAGCTGTCGGTGCTGGGTTGGTAACTCCTCCCCCCCTAGAGTGGAGAGAAGGCCATAGTGATGGGATGGCCGGAGCGACAACTGGCAGCTGGCATTCCATTGGCAGGTGGACGATGTGTATGTTGCGTCGGAATGTCCAGAATAGGACGACTGTGACTGCCAGTAGTAAGAACAGTATGTAGAGGGTTGTGGCGTGTTGTGTTGATTGGCGGCTGAAGTCCAGGATTCTGCTTGACGTGTGTGCAGCTTCCAGGTGTAGTCTCTCCAGGCTGAGTACTTCTATTGTAGAATTTTTTATAATTTTTTGAATGGGCGGCAGGAAGAAATCGAATTTTTCTATGGTTTCATTTACAGTATTATCGTATTCAATGCCGTTAATAGTAAGTGTGCAATTAAAGTATTTAATTATGACTGACCCAACAATTGAGGTGTCATTACCGTTTAAGGTTTTAATAATAGTATTTTTGCATTAAAGATAAAAATATAGCCCTTCTCTGCCTCGAATATGTCTGTTATAATGTTAGTCTCTTGTATGTCGCAGAAGCTGGTCTTCTCCTGCAACAGGCTCTCGTTGCAAGACGTATTTTGGTTGGTGGGGGAGTTGACGTTTTCACATAAGAATTTGTTATTAATGTTTAAACATTTTTCTCTTAGGGGGTAAATTTTACTTTTGTTGTTGTACAATATATAATTAGGGGTTACAATAAAGTGGGTGTTATTTATAGGTAGGGGTATTATTCTCGCAATTTTATATTGTTCTTTCTTAAAAATAGGTATCTTGACATTGAATATAATGTTTAAATTGTGATAAGTGGTATATAATTTTAAAAGACTGTATAGTTCCTCGTCTGATTCGACATATAAATTTTGATTTTGAAAAATGTTTTTTATTTTTAGTATTTCATCTTTGTTTAAGATGAGTTTAGGTATTATATTTAATTTTGCAAGTAATAGGCTTTCGATAATGTCGTTGAGGTGGTTAAGTAGTAATTCAATATTGTAATCAATTCTATTTATGTATTGTAGTCTTTGTAATAGATTTTGTTCTTCATTTAATTCTTTAGCAATTCTATTTTGAGAGTTTGTAATGAAATTATTTATAGCAATTTGTTCATAATTTATGTGTTTGGTTACATTTTCAAAGCGAATAAGAATTTCATTGTTGAACTCGTTTTGTAATTGGAGATTATCTGATACTATGTTGAGATTGTCAGGTTGTTGAATTTGTCGTCTATTTCTTTGGCATCGGATGCATCCATATTGCCAGAAATAGTTTTTACTAAGGTACCTAGTCCGTTAATTAGTCCTCTTTTCGTCTATTAAGGGGGTAAAAGAATCTAGTTTAGTTTCTAACTGAGAAAGCTTTGATTTTAATATTAGTACAGAGTCCATAAGTGAGTCTTCTTCTAGAAGAGAATTAACGGTGGTTCGTATTTGTTTAATGCAATCGTAATAATTTGTTAGGTTAACAATATGTCTCGTTTCTTTATAAGTTTCCACTATGAATGCATTACCTAAGTCTATTTTTGCAAGGGGTGTAGAGTTATTAAGTTTGGTTATATTCAAAGACTGTGTGGACCCATAAGTAAACCTGGAATGGCAGTATTTAACGGGAAAAGGATGTAGTTAGTAGTTATTTTTTCCTTTTTAATATTAGTTTCCTGATCTTAGATTTGTGTAGCTTCTGTCTTTTGATAGTAGTGAGTGTAGTGCCATGGTCGTTAGCGACTTGATGCAGAGAAAACCTGGGTGTTACCTTATTTCTTCTGTTTTCTTTTCTCAAAACTATATCGTTAGGTTCTGTAGTGGTCGGGTCAGTTCTACTTTCGTTTAGTTTTTCGGTTCTTGTTTTAACGATAGTTTCGAGTTTTTCTTTAACTGTAGGGTAAAGTTTTTCTTGAAAGGTGTGTAATTTATCTAGGTAGTCATGTTCGTTACTAAATTCAATATTTTTGTTAAATGAGTGGGTTTTACCGGTGAATAGTTCGTAGGGGGTAAGTTTAGTTGCGGAATGAATCGCATTGTTGTAGGTAATTAGTGTTTCTGTCAATAGTTCATCATGTTCGATTGGAAGCTTTTGTTCTTTACGGGTGTCGAGGATTATTCTATAAATTTCGGTGAGGGAGGAATGTAAGCGCTCCACGGGGAATTGCTTGAAGACTGTTGGAAAGATGTTTCGTGCAAGAGTATTTTGAGTTGTGTACAAAATGCTTTGAATAAGTTGCCGGAGAATTCGGCACCTTGGTCATAGACTAGTTGTACGGGAATTCCGAATAGGCTTATGAAATGTTTTAGTGACTTCACTACGTTCAGGGAGTTACGGTTTTGAATGGGGTACGCTGCCGCGAATTTAGAAAATTTGTCAATTAAGGTCAGGTTGTATGTGTTGTTAATGCAATAAATGTCCATGTGGATTATGTCGAGGGGTTTTTCAGGTGTTGGGGGAATAAGGAATGAGATTTTCTGAGGGTGTCTGTCATATTTAAGTCTTAAACAAGTTTCGCATTGGTTTATTAGTTGTGAAATCTTGTTCTTCATATAAGGGAAAAAGTATTCCCGTTTTAAATGAAGAAAAGTTTCGTCGATACCTCTGTGGTTGTTATTGGTGTGGTAGTCGGAAATAATTTTATCCTGTTCTTGAGTGTTAGTTATTTCCGTAAGGAAAGAAGAACAGCTGATTAATTTGAATGCTGGGTTATTGGAAAAGTATACAGCGTATACTTGTTCCAGCATTTTGAGAATAGTTTCGTCTGCAAAGACGGCGCATGTTTTATTTGGCCTTAGTGTTTGTTTGAGTATGGTTGCGCAGTCGTCAAAACCAAATAAGGGCTTGTGATATTCTCTTCTAATTTTGTGTTTAAAGGGTGTAACTGTAAAGTGTTTATCGTCCGGGGAAGTTCTTAAGACTAGTTGGACGTTAAAATCGTTGATAGGTTTGTCAGATTTAGGGAAATTAGGGACAGGTTCGGGGGCTGTCTCGTTATGATTCAGGCTAGCGTCCGCTCTGCTTAATGCATCGGCTATGACATTTTGTGAGCCTTTTTTGTGAACTATTTCGAACTCATATTCTAGCAGTTTGGTTATCTAAGTCAATGTTATGTAGTGCGTAAGTTGGGGGGTTTTCGGTTTTAAACGGATTCCTATTTTGTTGTCCGTTATTGAATCTGTTGTTGTTGTTGTTGTTGTTGTTGGGGTTGTAATTGTTGTTTGGATTGTAGTTGTTGTTTGGATTGTAGTTGTTGTTTGGATTGTAATTGTTGTTCCTATTATTCTGGCGTTGGTTGTTGGGGTTTGAGTTTCTGGGTTGATTATTATTCGAGTACAGTTGGTAGTTACGGTTATTCTGGCTGCCTCTATAGTTAGTGTTGTTAGTGTTTTGGGTTTGTTGTTGTTGTGGGTTATTTGGGGCATTAAAATAGGGTCTTCTATTATAGGGCGAAGATTGCTCTACTTTGCATTGTTCGTATGCTTGTTCGATGCTCTTTGGATCTTTGAGCCTAATCAAGGTCTTTAGGGGTTCTCTTAGCCCATGGATGAAAGTATTCAAACATACTTGGTTATAGAGAGTTTTCTTCGCTTCGATTACTGCGGTAAGTTCTCCGTTGTTTTGGAAGGATGAGAAAAGTTGGCTTTTTATTTTTGAAATGCCAAAGAAGAGTTGACCAAGTGAGAGATTAGCTTCGAATTGTTGAAGCTCGCTTAAGAGGCAAGCTTCGGTTTTTTTGCTTGAATACATTCGGGTGAGATTAGTTTTGATCTCATCCCATATCAAAGGTGTATTAGCGAGCTCTAGGGTCTCATCCGCCCTTCCTATGATCTTGTTTCTTATTGCTCTAAGTGTAAGAAGTCCGTAAGGTGTTTGGTCGGCACCCCTAATGAGCATTAATATCTCTTCTACACTAGTTATGAATCTATCGAGATAACGGGATGAGCCGTCGAATGGCGGTAGGTGTTCGACAAAGGTCATAATGTCCTTCGGTTGGAAAGTTGTAGATAGGTTACTATTAGTGTTGCTGACTGTAGGGGTAATGGACCTAGAAGGCCCGGAAATATTGCCCGAGTCCATGTTTTGCTGCGTAATGGGGGTTTCGTAGGTATGCTCGCTAACTGGGGGTAAGGGGTTTAATCGGGCGCTAGAGCGAGTGGCTGCTTTGGGGAGTGTGATATCAACCTGAGCTCCTATTACAGAACGTGTTGTTTTTGTTAAAGTTTTTTGCCAATTCTTTGACATTGATTATGAACAGATTGTTAATGTACTTATCTTTATAATTGTATATATGTATATATTTTTATTACTTTTTTTTTGAAAATTTATATAATATCTTAGTATAATTGTTGTGTGTTTGTATATATTTTTCTTTTATATATTTTTTTTTTAAAAAGTGAATAGTCATTCTGTAATGAGATTTTGTGTTTGACTTATATTGATTTGTGTTTGTGCATTGATAAAGTTAAGAAGCATATGTGGTTTTTGAGTGACAATCTTGTTTTTGAAATGGATGGTTTTATAATTGCCAGGCAGCGCCGTACGTTTATATTTATGCCATTAAATGTTTGTGTCTGTTGTTTTTTTTTTTTTTTTGCAAATATTGAACGATAGCCTTGTATGTGTGGTTTGGTCTTTGCAACAGTGTAGTTGCTTCTGTGCTTGAGTGTATGACAATGTGTTTGGTATTGAGTAGGTTATTCTTTGCTGAGCGGGTCGCTTTGGTTTGTTTATGCATAATTAATGAAATATGATGCCTTGCCGGACTGGGTCGCGGCAGCGTCTATCGCGTTGATATCGCGTTGGCATGTTCATATTGAGTGTGTGCGTTTGGTTTTGTGTGTTTGTATAAAGAATTTGTATGTATGATAGAGTTTGGTGTATAGTCTGCTGTAGTTATCACATTTGATTCTACGCTGACATATACACTGAGTATTTAAGGAGTTCTTACTGTGTGAATGTGTGTATGAAACATTGCTTGTGGCGCAAGTCGTTGTATGGAGTTTGTTTATTCGACGCTTAATTCAATATGATGCCTGGCTGGACTGGGTCGCAGCGGCGTCTATCTCGTTGATATCACGCCGGCATTTTATATTGAATGTATGCGTTTTAGTTTTGTATGTATGTATGAATAATTCTTTGTTGTGCTTATGTATGATTTCATGTGATGTATATTCTGCGGTAGTTATCGAGTTCGATTCTACGCAGAATATACAAGTTACGTTGAAAATGCATTTGTTCGTTTAAGGTTTCATATATATGCACTACTATGCCTGGCCTGACGTATAGTCGTGGCGGTAGTTATCGAGTTCGATACTACGCAGACATCTTAAGTATGCACGATATTATTTTAACGAATATATAATATGGTGTAATTTGTGTGTATTATGTTTCATCTGAACCACTCGTTTGGCGTTATTCGTTATTCTTTTCAACTGATTGTTTTAGGCTTTATTGCTAGCACTTGTCACTTTTAAACTCACATATTTATCTTGTTTTTTTTTCTTATTGTCTGCTTACAGGTAAGTTAATGTAATGAGAAGAAGTTCCATTCTTCTTTGGTGTTTTTTTCCGGCTGCGCCAGTTACCGTCTGTGGCCGAGCGGTGGAGCTGTTGCGACGGGTATGTAGTAGTAACCAAGTTAGTAATAACCAAGTTCGGCTGGATCTTCTCGTACAAATAAAGCTTTTCCAAATAACACAACTGTTCACTTTGAGTGTCAGAAACGAATTGAATTTATTCTCAATCTTATCTTAGCAACTAACATATATTCCTAGCGTCAACTCCCACGCGAATGATGGCTCTGTTGCACCGTCAGCAACTGAGCGGATATTCTTTAGTCTAAACAAAGTGTGGCCCACATATCGGCTGTTGACACAATGTTGCTGATCATACATTGTCTTATTGATTGTTTATATGTTGCTGATCGTTGCGTTAGGCGGAGGCACGAGGGGGTTTTGGAGGGGGGAGGTCAGCTGTATATATGTTGCTGACCATACATTGTGTGTTGTTGATCATTGCGTTAGGCGGAGGCACGGGGGGGTTTTAGAGGGGGAATGGCAGCTGTCGGTGCTGGGTTGGTAACTCGAGCTCTGGGTACCGAGGCACCGTTATTTGTGCAGGTGTTCGCCTATGCACCAGCTCTGGGTATCGAGGCACCGTTACTACGCATGGGTGTCGAATGTCTGGGGTTACCCTGCGTTATGCCCCCGTTTCCTATATTCTGCCTACGCCCCCTTGCTTTTGCCTATGCTTCTACTTATGTCTTAATGAAATACTGTAGGGTATATTGTGCTTAGAGATAGCTTAAATGTATTTATTAAATATAGGGCAACGTAGCAATGTGACGTCGCTTCATGTGACGTCACAAAATTTAAATAAAGAAATATATATATAGGTAACAACAAAATGTGGCGTCGCTTCATGCGGCGTCACAATATATTTATTGGTTTAAAGCAGTGGGGTATATATTATATTAGATGACAAAGTATATATTTATAGAATTTCATTTTTGTGTACCCAACTATCTTGAGAGGTGGGGAAACCCAGCCAACGCACAAAGACTCTATCTCCTTTTCGTTTCAAAATTTTTTTCTACTAGATATGTATGCGGGAAACGGGTTTTCTTGCTTATAAAATTCTCCTTCAATGGGGTTTCCATTAAGGTCATCGAGTAAATATGTAGTTGGATACGTTCTTTGAATTTTCCGAATTCTAAAAATTTCTGTTGTCCAATTTGGGGTATAGCCCTTTTCAAATACATGTTTGTATTTACTTATACGCACAAAATCGCCTTGACTCAAGTTTTTGTCTATAAATATTTTTATGTGGTTATATGCTGTCTTTAGAATTTTTTTTCATTGCCCTTTGTTACATTAATTGGCTTCTCTTGTATGGTTCTATGCTTTCGATTATTATATACATCAATTAGTTGTTTGTATATTTGAACCCATTTATATGCTCCATTAAAACTGAACTCACGCCACATAAGTTCTTTCAATGTTCTATTAAACCGTTCAACAATTGATGCCTTTAGGGAACTGAATGTAGAGTAGTGGTTGATTTCATAGCGTTGCATTAATGCGTTGAAATGTGTATTATAGAATTCAGTTCCGTTATCAGTTTGTAAATTTTTTGGTGCACCACGACCAGACTTGAATATTTTTTCCATTGCGTGTGCTACTTCTTTATCTGTTTTTGTTTTTAATGCTTCACCCCATGCATATTTTGAAAAACAATCTATAACAGTTAGCAGATATCCGAAGCCATTATTGTGATGGCAACATTTTCGTTGTTGTCATAATCGTTGACGTCTTCATACTACTATAATTTAATTTTGATGACGATGTGTGATAAGGTTTACCTTTTTCTATGCTTTCACTTTCACTTTTAAGAGTTGTCTTAAAGCTAATGTAGATAAAAAAGTCTTCTTCTATACCATCTAATTCTTCAATTCGTTTTTCACAACTGTCTCTAAGTTGGAAATTCTTTTATTGAACTACATAATATTTGTCTCATTCACTGAAACTAATGCTTTTTTCTGATATTTTTGTTGACGCTGTTTTTTAGAAGTTGAATTTGTTAGATTCATAATAACTTTTTTAGTTCTTCATCAACATATAATTTTGATGTCAAATCGTTTTCATTTATGGAAGCTAGACAATTTTTAAATATTTTCTTCTGTGCATTCAGATTACCATCTGAGGAGTCATTGAATAAAACTTGAAATTTTTCCACACCTTTCTTAAAGTGTTTTGAATAATCTACTTTATTCGAATAATGCCCAAACCTATCAAGTGACATGTTGAATATGACTGTGAGTGGAAATTGCATATCATATTTAAAGTTTTCTTTACATTTTGAGGGGTTTTATAATAACTTCTGGATATTCTTCCTCTTCTTTTTCATTTATTATAATAATTGGATAATCAAGAGTTTGACCATATGCATTTTTACCCTGAATCAGTGCACCATCTATTTGTATATTACTAGATTTTACAGCAGGTTTTTTTAAATATTTGCTCACAAATCTATTCAAGTTGTTTATTTTATCGATAATTGTATTCATAATTTTATCGAGATTTGCCATTAAATTAAGTAAACGGATTAAACTGTCTTCCATTTCTGTTATACGTTTATTTCGTTGATCAAAATCCTTAATTATTGTTTGCTCCTGTAATGCTTTCAATTCATTTACTTTCCCATCTACATACGCTTTTATTGTCAAGTCAAAATCATTTGTCGGTAGCGAAGTATTTTTAACTCGTTTTTGCTGTACATTTATATGACCATCACTATCAAGATATACACCTGTTAGGTTTTCAAGTTCTCTTTTGAAAATTGAAGAAAATTGTCTATTACTCGAAAAATGACCAAACTTGTCAATAGACATTTTAATATTAATTGAAATGTCTGGGTGACTACTCTATTTATTAGTATATTATTTTCTCTTCACGCAACTCTTCTGCTATTGATAGAATTTCATTGGTATGATTGTTATTACCAGCAGCTTGTGAAGCTATTAAAAGTTGTAATCGTTCAACTAATTCGTTAACATTATTCCAATAGACATAATTTGGTTTGACCTGTTTTAACTTCTTAAACATACTACCATCAACACCCCCTCCTTTCTTGGTTTGAATTGGTGTTGATACAGCTACAGGTTTTAGTTTAGCTGCTGTCGTTGTTGTTGGTGTTGACGATATCAAGGGTTTAATAATTTTCGTATATTTTAATGCACGAGTTCCTTTAATTTGTTTTTATACCCTTCGACCATTGAAAATGGTCAAAAAACGGGATACTAACTTTGTGCAAATGTATGTAACAGGCAGAAGGAGGCGTGGCAGACCCCATAAAGTATATATATTCTTGCTCAGGATCACTAGCCGAGTCGATTGAGCCATGTCTGTCTGTCTGTCCGTCTGTCCGTGTGTCAGTGTGAACGCACAGATCTCAGCTATTATAAAAGCTAGAGTTACCCAATTTGGCAGGAAGACTCCTGTGTACTATAAGCTGATCAAGTTTATTTCAAATGTAAGGTTCCACGCCCACCTCCCCCGCAAATCAATAATTTAATTTTTGAACTTAATTTGTAAGCGCTGTATAAAAGATACAACTTTTTGACTTAAACATATACTAAGCTCATTAAAATATCTACGTATTCTCGAAATTGCAATCCGATCGGACAATAAACACAGAAGTTATTTAAGAAAGTATGTGCGTAAAACCAAGTGCTTGTATCAGCTAACAAGGGAGGCGGGCGAGCGCAAAGCGCCAGCGCCATCTGTCGGCAATAATTTAAAAGCATAACGCATTTGTATATGTGTATGAATTTAACAAATTAAACTACACCGGAACATAGGTCGAAGGGTATCCCACTGTCGCGTGCAGGGCGACTGTGGTTTTTTTCTATTTTTATACCCTTCGACCATTGAAAATGGTCAAAAAAGGGTATACTAACTTTGTGCAAATGTATGTAACAGGCAGAAGGAGGCGTCGGAGACCCCATAAAGTATATATATTCTTGCTCAGGATCACAAGCCGAGTCGATTGAGCCATGTCTGTCTGTCTGTCCGTCTGTCCGGCTGTCCGTCTGTCCGTCTGTCTGTGTGAACGCACAGATCTATTATAAAAGCTAGAGTTACCAAATTTGGCAGGAAGACTCCTGTGTACTATAAGCTGATCAAGTTTATTTCAAATGTTAGGTTCCACGCCCACCGACGCCGCAAATCAATAATTTAATTTTTGAACTTAATTTGTAAGCGCTGTATAAAAGATACAACTTTCTGACTTAAACTTAGCTCATTAAAATATCTACGTATTCTCGAAATTGCAATCCGATCGGACAATAAACACAGAAGTTATTTAAGAAAGTATTTGCATAAAACCAAGTGCTTGTATCAGCTTACAAGGGAGGTGGGCGAGCGCAAAGCGCCAGCGGCATCTGTTGTTAATAATTTAAAAGCATAACGCATTTGTATATGTGTGTGAATTTAACAAATTAAACTACACCTGAACATAGGTCGAAGAGTATCCCACTGTCGCGTGCAGCGTCACTCTCTCCACTTCTTCCAAATGAGAGATATTATCATTTTTTGCTTGCTTCAATTCAGAAAATTTTCTTTTCAGAATATTTCTAGTTTTTGTCAACTGATCTAATATTTTTCTATTCATTTTATTGAATTCAGATATCTATTTCTCTATGTTACTTCTTCAGTACTGTGGACAAATAGTAAATCTCTTAAATATTTATAACAATTGAGTTGAGTTTGAGGTTTCAAAAATTTAAACTTAATATTTCTTCTTTTAAGTTGTTGTTGTTGTTATCACTGATTACATTCTTAAATTTCATTAATTTTTGTTTAACAGTTTTATTTAATTCTAATACTATGTTATCATTACTTCCTTTAGTAATGGTGAAATTCATGTCCTTTAGAATCTCAATTGTTTCATCTGGCATATTTGCATACCGTTCAGGCAAATACAAAATGTAGTCATCCAGTTCAAGGGCCAATGATTTTCCGATCCTGGTCTGCTTGCGTGTTGCTTTCACGATTGGGTAGCACACATCGATCTCCATCTTTCTTTTGCTTAAGAGTGGCTTCGACGTCATCCCGTTGAACTCCTTGAGTGCATTCAAATGTTCCTGGTTGGTCATTTTTTCGCTGTTGTTGTTGATGGTATTATTGTTGCTGTAGCTAGCGCTAACAGTTTATAGACAGCAATAGAGACCTGAACTCAAACAGGTAGCAACTACCAGTTTTATACAGCTAGTGAGAGGACCTGCTCTATGCTTTCTTAAGAAGACACCCTCGCTCTCTCCACTAGAGCATGATGATGCAGAGAGGGGGAGAACATTCAACCGTCATATTCTTGATCCCACATTCTCTCGTTTCGTTTTCTGCACCCACTCTATGCTCGTTTGAGTACACACCCTCGCTCTCTCTCCACTAGAGCATGACCATGCAGAGAGGGAGAGAGCATTCAACCCTCATATTCTTGATCCTAGATTCTCTCGTTTAATTTCACCATACCCGCCCTATGATCGTTTGAGAACACACCCTCGCTCTTTCCACTAGATCTTCAGTAAAGCCCACAGTTGAATGTATTAAATTGTTTCTGTTCTCTAACATAGTTATAATTGATATTTTTCCCCAAGTATTTCACAACTTCTTTTGGCGGTTGTAAATTCCCAAAACTATCAAACTAGTGTATGGTCTTTTCGTTTTTATTATAAGCTACCCAATGTGTACCATCTGATGTTGAATCGTCCAAGTTAACGATACCGATTCACAAACCCATGAAGAACTTGGAAATGAATCTCTCATAAATACACCTCTAAAATGGGAGATATGTTTTCGAGCAAACTTTTCAATGTCAAAATTAGAAAGTGCTCTGTTGGGTAGCTTATCTAGTAGTTTTTTTCTTTTCATACACCCCCTTTAAACGGATTAGGATACAATCCATTACATTTTTATACGGTTTAAGAAACATGCCATTTCCCACATAAATACTCTCTTTTCTTTTTATGTCGCTTACTCTCTTCCAACTGTTTATACCCTTCGACCATTGAAAATGGTCAAAAAGGGTATACTAACTTTGTGCAAATGTATGTAACAGGCAGAAGGAGGCGTGGGAGACCCCATTATTATTATTATTATTATTATTTGGAGAGGGAGTCTCCCAGCACTGAAGGGGCACTGCGACCAGAATGATCTTTTGTACCTAGAATGCTCTTCCTAACATGACAAAAGCTGTTCCGCTTTCTTGATGAAGCATAACAGGTCTTTTGTCGAGGAACGGACAATGTGCTCGGGAACTGCGGTTTCCACGTGCATATGTTTCCTCCTAATCCAAACCAAGGCTGGACAATCACACAGGATGTGTTTAATGGTTTCGTCGTCCTCTTTACAGAGCCTGCATTCTGCATCAGAGGACAGACACATTTTTGTGAGGTGGTAGTTCACCAAATGGTGGCCACTAAGGTAACCAACAAGGAGATAGAGATCTCTCCTAGAGAGTAAGTTTGTTCTTCGCTTAACCGAGGGATTCGTAAGCTCTCTAGCCTGCCTTATCCCTGGTTGGAAAAACCAGTAGCATTCGGTCAACCTAACCGCCCATGCTTTCACAAGGGATGAAATAGTTGACCACCCCACGCCACAGAAGGGTTCGGGGCCATGCAGAGGGGCTGATGACCCCGCCCTCGCTAGTTCATCCGCTAGCTCGTTGCCCTGGAAACCAGAGTGACCAGGTACCCATAGAAGGGTAACTTTATTCCTATTGGAAAGCCTCTGAAGGCAGTTCCAACAGTCAGCCACCATACGTGAACCTACTCTTTTTGAGGAGAGGGCTAGTATGGCAGCTTGGCTATCCGAGAAGATGTAGATATTCGCTCCTCTGATCCCCTTCTCAAGAATAAGATGACAGCAGAACTCGATGGCATGAACCTCGGATTGAAAAACTGTGGCAACTTGCCCATAGCAATCGAGGTTTTGGAGTTGGGACCATGTATTCCAGCTCCAACCCTCTGATCAGTCTTTGATTCGTCGGTATACCAGTGTATACCGTGAGGGTCACTGATGGGGTTGCCAACATCCCAGTCCCTCCGGTCCGGGATGAGGGTTCTGAATTTTGCACCAAAGAAGAGTTCCTTGGTCATAGAATCTGATCTAGAGCAGATCTCTAAGCCAGGAATGTCTTTGATAAGTCTAGCGTGCCCCGATTCGGTAGCTAGAAGCCCAGATTGAAGCTTGATTCTGAGAAGACTACTACTATTCTTGTATTTGAATATGCAGAGGAGTCAAATTCAATATTGATTCCATTGCTGCTGTGGGACAGGTGCGAAGGGCTCCCGTCAAAGAAAGGCAAAGGAGCCTATGCAGTTCAGTGCATTTGTTGATGGCAGTGACCTGCGTAACCTTAGGCCACCATACAATGGCAGCGTAGGTAACGATGGGTCTTACCATCATCTCAAATAACCACCGAATGGTGCAAGATTTGAGACCCCAGATCCTGCCAAAGAATCTTCTGCAGGCCCACATGGCATGAGTTGCCTTTGGTAGGGTGTTGTTTAAATGGGAGTTCCAGTTCAGTCTTTTATCGAGAGTTACCCCTAGATATTTAACTTCGCTGGAAAGTCCCACGGGAGAGCCGCCAATGTGCAATTGTCCTATGTCAACGGAATGGCGCTTAGTGAAGGGAACGATAATTGCCTTTTGTGGATTGATGCTCAGACCAACATCTTCGCACCATCTACAAACCGTATTCAGAACAGATTGCATCAGCTCTGTCACGGTGTTGGCAAAGTTCCCGTTCACTACGATAGCCAGGTCGTCAGCGTAGCCGATTGCTACCACGCCCTGTTCTGCAAGGATGCTCAGTAGTTCATCAACTACTAGGGACCAGAGTAAGGGGGATAAGACCCCTCCCTGGGGACATCCCTTAACCGCACTAATGAAAGCGGTCGTAGAGTCCAAGGTAGAGGAAATAGTCCGGTGTTTGACCATAGCATCAATCCATCGGATTAGAGGACGGCCGATATTTCTGCGCTCCAGCGCATCAGAAATAGACCCGTAGCCGGTATTATCGAAAGCACCCTCTATATCAAGAAAGGAGCACAGAGCAATGTTCTTGGATACGAGGGCTCTTTCGATATTACCAACCAGCTTGTGGAGAGCAACCTCCGTCGATCTTCCGGCTATATACGCAAACTGCGTGGGGTGCAGAGGATGAGTTTTCTGCAGAGAGCACCGAATGTGCAGGTCTACGAGTCTTTCTGCCGTCTTTAGCAGAAAGGAAGTAAGACTGATCGGCCGATATGACTTAGGCTGATCAGGGGGACGATTCGCCTGTTTGGGAATGAATAACACATTGACTCTCCTCCAAGAGATGGGTATGTAACCCCAAGTGAGACTAGTCTTAAGAAGGCCGACCAGCGGTTCAAGAATGTGATCCAGGCTGTTTTGTAAGAGGGCTGGAAAAATTTGATCGCCCCCTGGGGCTTTGAAGGGAGCGAAGGAATCTACAGCCCATTTGACCTTTTCAGGGTCGAAGATGCTTCCGATAGACTGGACCCACGAGAGTCCGGTGACAAGGTGGTGTCAGCGTGACTGGATAGATCTGGGTTCGCCACAGAACCAGGGAAGTGGACTTGTAGTAGAAGTTCAAGTGCTTCCCTGCGATCTTGAGTGAAAGAGCCATCTGCTCTTTTAAGAAGCCCTATCCCATTAGACAACCCTTTAGCCAATATTTTGTGAAGTCTCGCAAACCTCTGGCAATGATTCAATGCTACCACAGTAGCTGCGCCACGTATCGCGTTTAGCACGTCTAATGTTCTTGTTATAATTAGTGAGAGCGTCCCTATAGACGTCCCAATTGACACGGTTAGATCTGGCCTTGTTGAATAGGCTTCTAACCTTCCTTCTTTGAGCAGCCAGTTCCTCGTTCCACCATGGAACTTTACGGTTGACTTTTAGGGTCTTCCGAACAGAGCGGTCCTCGAAGGATGTGATTAGCACATCTTGAAGCATGTTGACAGCAAGTTCTATCTCACTGATAGAGTTGGGGTTGCTGATCAACGAGTCTGCTTTGAAAGAGACAGAGGCTTTGAAGAGTTCCCAATTTGTCTTTTTGGGACAGAAGGAGTTCTGGCGGATCTCGACTTGGCCAGGGAGGTCGAACCTAATGTGCTGATGGTCCGACAAAGTGGCTTCGTGTGTGACCCGCCAGTTGGCCAGCGAACTCACAATAGAGTTGCTGACTAGGGTAAGGTCCAGAACCTCTTCCCTAATGGCGTTAATAAAGGTAGGCTTACACCCTATGTTAGCGACATCTAATTCACAGCACAATAGATACTCTAAAAGGGACTCACCACGTTTATTGACGTCGCTGCTTCCCCAGATCGTGTGATGCGCATTTGCATCACAGCCGATCACGAGCGGCTTGTTGTGTAGGCGGCAGAAGTTCACTAGCCGCTCAACTTATGTGGGGGGAACGTCATCCACGTCGCCCGGGAAATAGGCAAAGGCGATCACTACCTTCCGGACACCATCGGCCGTGGCTACCTCAATAGCCGTTGCCACCAGGTCTCTGTGGATGAAATTAGGTAACATCAATCACATTGTGATTTACAACAATAGCGGTGCGAGGGGCACCACCCATACGCTCATATAATAACTTACGTGATCCGCACGATAGTCCACGGATGTGGCCACCGATCAACCATGGGAGACCTCATAAAGTATATATATTCTTGCCTCAGGATCACAAGCCGAGTCGATTGAGCCATGTCTGTCTGTCTGTCCGTCTGTCCGTGTGTCAGTGTGAACGCACAGATCTCAGCTATTATAAAAGCTAGAGTTACCCAATTTGGCAGGAAGACTCCTGTGTACTATAAGCTGCTCAAGTTTATTTCAAATGTTAGGTGCCACGCCCACCGACGCCGCAAATCAATTATTAAATTTTTGAACTTAATTTGTAAGCGGTGAATTAAAAAGACAACTTTCTGACTTTAACATATACTAAGCTCATTAAAATATCTACGTAGTCTCGAAATTACAATCTGATCGGACAATAAACACAGAAGTTATTTAAGAAAGTATGTGCATAAAACCAAGTGCTTGTATCAGCTAACAAGGGAGGCGGGCGAGCGCAAAGCGCGAGCGCCATCTATCAGCAATAATTGAAAAGCATGCGAATTTGTATATGTGTATGAATTTAACTCATTAAACTACACTGGAACATAGGTCGAAGGGTATCCCACTGTCGAATACCTGATTTGATAACATGTGAAATGTTCTTGTTTCGCAGTTTACAACGTCTTTTCTTATTTTTCTTATTATTTTTTTCCCCCTTCTTCCTTTTTCTCATACCCATTCCAAATTTGCTTTTTGCTTTCATTATATTTGTAACAAAATATGCTGTCGTTCACTCAAGTCTTTATGTTGTGAATATGCGATATCGTGTATTCTACAAGCCTCGTCCAATTTATTTATTCCTCGATCGTCTGTGCCAAACGTTTAGATAACTTTGTACCAGGACCACAAAAATTATAACCAGGTAGATGAGCTTCAAAAGGTAGCCCATTAATTATTTTATTTATAATACCACCGCCATGCTTCAAGTTTGAATTATGACTGGAACAATTATAAAAGCGTTTACCCATTTTATTTGATGTTTAATTGATGAGCATTTCTCATTGAATGAAGTGTAGTGTGTGAGTGACAATGCGTTTAATAAAACAAAAACAAGATATTTGTATTAGAAACATTGAGAGTGGTAATGACAGTCAATCACTGTCTCAAAGATTACCACGTCATAGCCTCCTCTTACCTAATACAATAAGAACACTTGTTGTTGGACCATCCAACTGTGGAAAACTAATCTAATGATCGGCTTAATCGAGAGTCCAAACGGTTTAAAATTTGAGAACATTTATCTATTCTCAAAGAGTTTGTATCAACCCAAGTACGAATATTTGGAAAAACTAGTGAAACCGATAAAAGACATGGGGTACTATACTTTCTCAGAAAATGAAACAGTTTTACCACCCAACGAAGCTAAAAATAATTCAATTATGATTTTCGATGATGTTGCATGTGAAAAACAGAATAATATCCGTTCATATTTCTGCATGGGTCGCCATAATAATATTGATTCATTTTACTTATGTCAAACCTATACACTTATCCCGAAACACCTTATTCGTGATAGCGCAAATATGATAATAATGTTTAGACAAGATGATTTAAATATGCGACATATTTACCGAGACCACATTAATACAGATATGAGTTATGATTCATTTCTGAAAATCTGTCAAAAGAGTTGGAAGGATAAATATGGGTTTCTGCTAATAAGCAAATATAATGATATAGATAAGGGACGGTATAGAAAGGGTTTCAATCAATTCATAGTCAATTAAGATATATTGGCTGAGTGAATGTTATTATTCCCAGTATATCACTAGATTTCAAAATGGTTAGATCATTCCCACTCACATTAAATCGTAGTGAACCCAACCTAATAGAACTGAATGGTGAATACGAGTGTGCACTCATTGATTTTCTCATGTATAACTCTATACCCAATGTCGATGATAGTAATAACTTATTTCATATTGGTGATAAGATCATTGAAATTCCTATAGGGTCATATGAACTAGAAGATATTTACGATTATTTAAAAAACCAATTACTAGCAGATGGTCTTGATAACACATTCAGGATAGAAAGCAATAATAACACACTTAAAGTGCATATTACTACAAGCACACAGCCTATTTATTTTGATAAAAAAAGATCGATTGGAAATTTGTTTGGATAATTGGTAATAAGAGAATACTACAAGCAGATAAAAAAATAAAATATGTTTCTGATCAGCCTGTAAACATTTTTAAAATAAATACAATACGTTTGGTATGTAATATTGTAGGTGGTACATATATTGATGGTGGTCAGGATCATGCTTTATATGAATTTGGTATTAATGTATGGCTATAAAATGAGTGTAACCCCTAATAATCTCATTTATTTACCAGTTAACATTAGAGAGATAAGAACTCTTTCTATACATATAACTGATCAAAACGGTGATTTAATAAATTTGCGAGGTGAAAAATTTACATTTCGTATTCATTTAAGACTAATACAATGATTGTATATAATAAAAGACCTGTCACTTACATTCCACAACCCACTGCTATTCGAAAAGTTAAACAAAGAGCTTAAAAGGGGGAAAAAAGCAATAAGCTAACATTAAAAAATAAATTGATTCTAAAATCATTGGGATACAAGCTTCGAGTTTAATAACAAAAATATTAATATAATGAAATCATGATGTTGAATGAAGTATTAGCTGTTGGAGAAAAAACCTACTCTGATGAATGTATATCAAAACCAGTAAGAAAAGCAACAGTCGCGCGTCACGCGACAGTGGGATACCCTTCGATATTATTGTTGTGTGCTTGTTTTCTTTAACTATTTCTTTCCTATATCTTGGGGAAAGCTTGGAGCCTAATCTAGTGTTTATTCTTACGAATATTTCTTCTCCAGGCTGATAATTACGTATTTCCTTTTTGTTCTTATTATGGTTTGTCCGGTCCGTTTTCTGTTTATTTTTAAGTCTTTCAATGTTATCTTGTCTGGCCGTTTCGTATTGGTCCGGGTCTGTTGTCACTCTCCTGCCGAAGAATACTTCTAGTGGTCGTTTCTTTGTAACGGAATGAAAACTGTAATTGTACTCGTAAACTGCCCTTTCTAAAAGTTCCTTGAAATTCCTCTCTGTCCCCTCTTTCTTGAGGCATCTCATTATTTCTGAAAGTGTTGAGTGGAACCATTCTATCTGGCCGTTAACGGTACTTTTGTATGGTGGGCAGTATAAACTTCTATCTGTAGCTGTTCCAGCATGAACTTAATTGATTGGGAATTGAAAGCTTTTTCGTTGTCCATAACGATATGCTTAGGGACTCGGAAATAGAATATAATGTTGCGCAAAGGGGTTCTGATGTCCTCTATCGCTTTTGAGTTTATAATTCGCGCTTGCGCCTATTTGGAAAACTTGTCTATTGCAGTGAGTACTAAATGTCGTTCGGTAGAGTAGATGTCAATGTGCAATATGTGACCGGGGTATTCTGGAGTAGGAGTTTCTTGAAGTTCCGGATTAGGGAGGTGTCTGTCATATTTAGCCTCTTTGCAAACTTTACATTGCTTTACTAAATGTATAATTTTTTGCTTCATTTTTGGGAAATAATGGGTTTCTGATAGTTGCTTTTGATTTTCTAGAGCGTTTCGATGTGCTCTCCTATGGATTTCAAGAATTCTTTCATCCTGTTCAGTTTCGTCTGTCAAGTCTGCTACCCTAGACTGGGTGAATCGCGTTTTGATTCCTTTGAAGTGACTTCGGTAAATTGTCTGTATTTTTCCCATAATATTTTCAGTCGTGTGAATACCGTTAATTACGGAAGGATTGAGATATTTTTTTAAGTCTGTTATTATATCGTCCGTAGTGTACTCGAGTCGGTATATTTCATGTCTATGGAAGGTAGGAAATGGGATGGTGAACCTGTAGTCATATTTATCTGATTTGTAAAAGAATATTTGATTTTTGAAAACATTTATTGGGGCTTCGACGTGAAGTGGCGCTGGTCACTGGTTGTTTTCCGATTTTTTGTTTGGGCTCGTGTAATTCTAGTATTTGAACATAACGTTCCATGGTACCCCCCTGTAAGTAGGCACCATTTAGGTACCCCCCTTTAAGTAGGCACCCTTTAGGCATTGACACCTTGACCGAGCTTTTGGGGCTCAGCTGAGCGCAATCAGAATGCAGCAATGGGTAGTGTTTGCTTCGTTAAGTAGGTCAAGGCTATCGATCTATCGGGTAACATGTATCGGTTCGTTCTTTTTCACTGGAGCTGCCGAAGAACACAGACGTGTTTGCTATTTTTGTTCACTGGTGCCGACCACGAGGAGGAGCAATATTAAGTGAGTATTGCAGAAAAACAAGCCTATAACAAAATTCTAATTGGTGAATTTTACCATTGATTAAGATTGCCGAGATTTTGGACGATTAAGGCAACCTCGTGGAGTGGCTGGAAAAAAACAAACAACAAATTTTCTCTGGATAACTGGTGCCAGATTCAGGTAAATTGGGAAGAATAAATAATTCGCTTGCAGAATCTAATAAATAATATATTAATTCAGATTCTGGCACCTTGTGCTACCCAAAGTTTGGAGCACCTCAGTCTTTAAGCAGATTCGTCCAGGAGAGCCCTAGAGTGGCCTGATGGGAAGATAATGAAAACGATAATATGACAGTGATCGCTTTAATAAGCTCATAAAAAACCATAATATCACAGTGATTGCCCTAAATAACTTAATGAAAATTAAAATATCACAGTGATTGCCCTAAATAACTTAATGAAAATTAAAATATCACAGTGATTGCCTTAAGTTCAGATAATGAAAACTATAATATAACAGTGATTATCCTAACTAAAATATTTGTTAATAATTCTAAATCATATTATAAAAGCTCTAAAAGTTAGTTGGTAAATAATAGAGTCAATGGTGCGAATAAATATATCTATATAAATATCGCGAGTTGCCAATAATTTTTGTTTCTATTTTTGTTTTCTCTGCAAATGACCATAAAAAGGTAATTCTAACGAAAAACAAGTGACCTAAACAAATACACAAAAAAAAAAACAAACGCTACAGTCAGGTGCTGACTGTATAAGGCCATGGGTTATCTTAGTAAACAAGTAAACAAGTTTGTAAATAACAGAATGGAATCGCCGCTCGAATTTTCTACCGATTATCAAAAATAATCAGTACCTAGGGAACACCAAAGGGAAGTTACAGCACATGTAATGGGGCTAGTTGTTCTTAAAAAGTTAAATTTTGGTGAGTCGACTTAAGATATTCTCCGCAACTTAAATATTCCCCAAATTAATTAATTTCTGCAATCTGCAGACATAGATAACTTAATTATATTCGGATATTTATTAAAACTCGCAATGAAAATTGCGCTTTATTTGGATTAATATTAAAAATTTGACGGAGATCAATTTTATACAGTGTCCGACGATACGCGCAATTTGAATTAACGAACAGAAGAAGAAGAACGCATAGACAAAGCAGAAGCGAAGTGTCGCAACCATTAGACTGAGCGAGAGGGCAATAGGTATATGTATGCATTTCTAGCGCATACAAAAATGTATTTCATGTGCTTCTTGTTGATTTTTTGGCACTAGCCAGAGTTATACAGTGGCTGAGTGGATTATGTCTCGGACTGTAAGGCCAACAATGTTGTGTGGACCGTGTTTCGGAGTTCGATTGCTACCGCGATCGGCATGTGAAAGTTTTTGTTTTTCATTATTTTTCATTAAAATATTTTAAAAGCTCTATAACATTGAAAAGGGGCGGCGGTGGTAGCCGGTTTTTTTAAGTTTTTGGTACACAATATATGTAATTAGAACTTAGTTTTCTTTCGTTGGTACACAACAGCAACTCCAAATCTAATTGTATTGTACATATGTATGTACATACATGCGTGCAATAATGTGTGTTGAAGTGGGATGCCAATACATACATGTGGATATGCAGACATGTATGTATGGGCGTCCCACTCGCACATTCACAACTTTTAAAGGGCTTGTAGTGAAACGGTGTCACTATCGTCTGCTTATGATGGTGCCGCGCTGCCAGATCGGGCTCATATCGATGAGGCTGCGTCGCCACAGTCTTATGATCGCTGTTATGTTCGAGCAATCTAATTGAAAAAGTCATAACAGGCAAAATACGGAAAGAGTGACGACATTGAAGAACGCATTGTTTAATTTTGGCTCGCGTCTTTTTGATGCGTGCTAAATATAAAAATAATAGTAAACTTTATTTATAAATAATTAATATTATTTGTAACTATTATAATTTTATTGCATAATATAGTATGAAAACAAAATGAGGAAAAACTATATTTTATTGAAATTTAATTAAATAATTTAATTTGTTTGTAGCTGCTATATTACAACCCGCTTGACTGCAACTTTTCTTTTAGTTTATTAGAATAAAATAAATAAACAAAATAAAATAATAAATAATTAATAAATGATAATTCATAATTCGCACCCGCCTCAACCGGGAATTGAACACACGCACTCTCTCACAGTCAATTTAATTTGCTGTCCGCCACTCTAACCACTCGGCCATTGTCTCACTCCTCAGCCCATCGGCAAAGCTGCATTGTGAACCAATTCTGTTACCATACAATGCAAATAAAAAGTATAAAATGCTGTGTGTCTGACGCTAGATTCGAACCTCGGTATGCTTGTGTAAATTAGATCTGCTTAAGTATATATGTTCAAAGTGAGTTTAATTAGTATCATATCTCACTTATTAATAGTTCGATTTAAATGAAATTTTCACATAACGCCCGTGGCAAGGTATTTGTCATGTAAGATATACAACTTTGGTTGTTGAGCTAATATTGTAGTTGTTAAATAGTTATAACTGATTTACAGGGGCGGAAAGGGGCGTGTCCAAATTTTACAAAAACTTTGAGACACTGCAATATATATGTATGTTGTCGCAAAATTTGATGACTCTAGCTCTTATAGTTTCTGAGATCCAGGTGTTCATACAGACAGACAGACGGACAGACGGACAGACGGACAGACGGTCAGACGGACAGACGGACAGACAGACATGGCCCAATCGACTCGGCTACTGATACTGATTCAGAATATATATAGTTTATGGGGTCGGAGATGCCTCCGTCTGCCTGTTACGCACATTTCCGTTCCGACAAACACAATAGACCATGAATTTTTTTAAAATCCATGGCCTAAAAAAAGAATTATTAGTGACAAACGAAATAAACTGTAATGCAAACATCTATACCCACATACATAAAATTACACCACACCACGGAAGATCTTTCGTCGATGGAAAACAACAAACTGTGTGTGATCCTTATTAATTATTGTTTGGCTATTTTTCCTTTATTTTGTTTTTCACTTTTGTTGATTTTGCGAGTTATTGCTCTTCAAGCCTGTACTCTTTTACATTTTTAATTTGGCTATTTAAATCGAACTTAGTTTATTATTTTTTGTTTTCAATCGAATTTTCAATTTAATTTACTCATGTTTGAGTTTTAATTAATTATTTTTGAGTTTGATTTTTCGTTAATTTCCTACATTTTTTTTTGTTGTATTATCATTTCTAAATCTTTTATATGATTTCTATACCTGATTATTTATTCTGATAATTTGCCTTTTTTTGGTCTCATTAATTTTGCATGATTTTCAATTTTTATTTACTCCTACCATTAGTATGTATTATAACTGAGCCTATATATGTATATATATCTATTCGCAACCAATGACAAATGAATGAAATGAATGAATAAATAAATAAATAAGATACTGCTTTGTAATAAATGAAAGTTAAGCATTACTACTGTAAGGAAGCTTTTCCAGGCTGGGGTAGACTCAGTCTCGCCCAGGGCCACTTTACAGAACATTTATAAAGTGCCGAGACCTGAGACGGAGAACGTGGCCTCTTTTAGGGCGGGAAAGTGATTTCCTAGGATCTAGGGGGGGGGGCAGAAATCGGACCACACCTCGGTGTATACCGAGTCCTTCTGACTTAATGGCTAATTCAGCGGCTAGGCCGGCTGGCTGAGTGTTGGCGCTAATGTGGTGGCCCTCTGGTGTT
This sequence comes from Zaprionus camerounensis, assembly GCA_018904165.1. Classification (NCBI taxonomy): domain Eukaryota; kingdom Metazoa; phylum Arthropoda; class Insecta; order Diptera; family Drosophilidae; genus Zaprionus; species Zaprionus camerounensis. The sequence continues at coordinate 115,808 of JAEIFS010000557.1, read as the reverse complement.
TCAGCTGGTACCTCGCAACTACTTTCGCTGCTCAGTTGGACTTGGAGCCTGGTTATACCCTAGGCGTCCAAGTTCACTGACCCGCGTCTGTTCCAAAAGTTCGGCGCTAAGTATGATGCGGTTAAATCCCTGCTTTCATACTTAGCGGAACTTTGGTACAGTTGTAGCCGTCGATGCACCAGCCTCACACCTATAGGACCCCCCCCCGCGCTTTTGCCTCGGTGCTTTTAACCTAGGCCTAGTGGCCAAGTAAGGACACCATATGTTGTTTTTGTTCTTAAATTTTCTTTATTTTTTTTCTTTCAGCGCAACATTCTTTTCCCTACCTACACCGTAGCCTGCCCTGTTCCTTAGTTTATAGATAACTTTTCCTAAACATAACTTATACTATCCTACTGCCTAGCACCGTAGTCGCTTTCTTTACCTAAGCAATATCCTATACTAACGCTGCTTCGCAGCCCTGATTTTACTAAAAGAAAACACCAGGAAACTACGCTCACCAGAAATTTGTCCCGCTGGGGTCGTCACTGTCACTGTTGATGTCTCCGCGATGACGTCGTTATACGGGAGTTTGCCGCTGTTGTTGTTGTTGCCGTGGCGTTGCTGGTTGATCTCCGCTGTTGTTGCTGCTGTTATTGTTGTTGCTGCCGTTGTCGTTGCTGCTACTCTCGTCGTTCACTTGCACTTTTTCCGGACTCTGCAGTTTCGCGCACTTGACCTACTAAGCTCTGCTCGGTGACTAACTATCTTCTCCTGTCTCAGTCGTTGACCCGTCGAGATTTTGGCGCGTGTCAACGGCCGCTACACTTGTCGCCGGCGTCTCTCTGTATCTTTTGGCTTCGGCTGTGTGTGCGTGCACTCCGCGTTACACTATGTGTGGGTGTGTGCGTGGTGTTTGTGCGTGCACTCTTGCCGGTACGCCTGCGCTCTTCGTCGTTCATGTGTACATGCGCTCGGCGTTGCCAATGTATGCGTGTGCTTTTCGTATGCGTGCGCTCTTCGTATGCGTGCGCTCTGTGCCGTCAGGGTGTGCATGCGCTCTTTGTTATGCGCTCTTCGTTGCGTGCGCTCTGTGCCGTCGGTGTGTGCATGCGCTCTTCGTTGCGTGCACTCTGTGCCGTCGATGCGTGCATGCGTTCTTCGTTGCGTGCACTCTTCGTTGCGTGCGCTCTTCGTTGTGTGTTTCCTGTGTCGGCGCGTGCGCTCTTTGGTTGGGTGCCTGTGTGAGTGCGTCTTCTTTGTGTGTTTTCGGCGGCGTGTGCTCTCTCCCTGCTGCGTGCCCTATGGCCAATTTGCTATGCTCACTAAATTAATTACCTTCGTGGTAATTGCCTAGCTTATAAGTAATTATCTTCGTGGTAATATGCCTATGCTTAACTTATAACTAATTATGATCTACGGAACAAAGCACCTCCATGGTAATACTTATGGCTACTAATACCTTCGTGGTAAACTAATACTAATATTAACTTAAAGTTATTGTGGGGCTCGAAATACGAGTCCTCACACCCCCCCTTACTTCACCAGTGCTGCAGGACGGAGACGAGTCCTCCTCGACCGATGACCACGCGGAATTGGATGCCCTCGATCCTCAGGGTGAAGCGTGACCGGCACGGTGTTCGCTGATCCTGTCGCGTGTGCACCTGGTCCAGCAGTATGGGCGGGAGACGTCGGTCTGCTGTGTAGATCCGCCACGAGGAAGGCGCCTCCACCCAGTCCTCTCCGGGTGTGAGCAAATTATCGGCGATTTCGACTAGATCGTTCCCGAGCAGCTCCTCGACTTCTTGTCGGCTTAAATGGAGGAGCTGTTCCCATCCCTCGACTGTGGATTCGGCTTCAGGGCATGGCGGGCGCCTTACTACATCCGGGGGCGTATTTGGGTCCACCCACTTGAGCGCCCGACCGGGTTGGGTGGAGGATATCCCCTCCTTATTGGACATCACGACTTGAGCCGGGCGGATCTCTGGCGGGGTGTGGCTTGTGGATGAGATTTCCGGGCAAGCGATGGGCCGTGCGTGTGGGAACTCGACTGTGCTGATGTCGTCCTCGTTGTCGTCGTTCGCCCCCGCATCCGGGCCCTCGGGTTGATTGCCTTCTGGGAGGTAAAGGGGCAGTCCTTCTATCCACCGCTCGATTCCCTCGAAGTGCGCCATTTTTCCGCTGTAGGATACAATTTGGTTTACATCCTGTTGTTTGCATAACTGGGCCCTGAGACTACGGTGCTTGATTGCTAACTGCTTAGATTAAATTCTTATAACTCTTCGCCCTTTTCCCCTGTTTTAGGTTCCTCGCTGCTGTCTTCAGGGTCGTCCGTATTAAAAGGTTTCAGGTCCGCGATGTGGGCGGAACGTCTTTCCTGGTTTCCCTCGCGTTGTAGTCTCACTATGTTTGTTGAGATGAACCTTATGACTTTATAGGGGCCTTCATACTTTGGCGCGAGTTTCGCAGCGTATCCCTCGGCGGCCTTCGATAATGTATGCTGCCTCAGTAGTACGATTGAGCCGATCGTCGGTTTCCATTCACGCCGTCGTAAGTTGAAATGCCTGCTTTGCTCTGCGGATGTCTTCTGTGCGTTTTCCCGGGCGATCTGGAACACATCTTGTAATTGCCGGGCTCGCGTTGTTGGACTGACTTCGTTTTTTCCCGTCCCTGGGGTCACTTCTTCGTAGAGGGCTCCGGGTAAACGCGGCTCTCGGCCCATGACCAGGAATGCTGGGCTAAATCCGGTTGTGTCCGAGACGCTGCTATTTATGGCCAGTGAGATCTCCGGAAGCAAAATGTCCCATGTGTGCTGTGGTCCCTCGATGTACTGAGAAATCATTGTTTTGATTGTCCTGTTAGCCCGTTCGGTCGGGTTTTGTTGCGGACTGTAGGGTGCAGTGTGTTGTAGTTCTATGCCGGCTCGCTTACAAAACGTCTTGAAGGCCTGGCTCGTGAATTGCGTCCCATTGTCGCACACGAAGGTTCGAGGGACCCCAAACCGGCTGAGGATCCTTTCCCGAAACGCCTTTTCCAGTAGTGCGGTTGTCGCCTTGCGCAGTGGGACGAGTTCGACCCATTTGGTGGCCAAATCAAAAAATACTAGCAATATAGTGTTGCCCTGTTTGGACCGTGGCAAGGGTCCTATGAAGTCGGCGCAGAGCGTGTCGAAAGGTCCTTTCGATTGCCGCGTTAGCATCTTCCCGGCAGGTTTGCGCTGTTCTGTCTTAAACCGTTGGCAGAGGTCACACCTTTTTACGTATTTGGCTACGTCTCGGAACATTCCGGGCCAATAGTAACGCTGGGCAGCCCTGGTCGCTGTCTTGCGGATGCCTAGATGTCCTGCGGTGGGAGCGTCGTGGCATTCCTGCAGTACCCGTTGTCGGCGTTCAGTGCTTACACACAGTTTCCAGGGTATATGTTCTTCCTCGTCAGATTTAAGCCCCAGGTGGCGGTACAATTCCTCCCCTTGAACCGTATAATCGGGGTACTTATCTGGTTCTTCCTGTACCTGCTGACGCCGCCGACGGAGCCATGAGCACTCGTCTGATCCTTCCCGGGCCTGGCATAAGGTTTCTAGAGGTTGTCGTGAGAGTGCATCTGCTACTATGTTTTGCTTGCCCCTGCGGTAGTGTATGTCGAATTGGTACTGCTGGAGTTCCAGTGCCCATCGCGCGATACGACCAGTCGGATTCTCTATCGTGTTTAACCATTTGAGAGCGAGGTGATCGGTAACGACATCGAAACGATATCCTTCTAGGTAGCATCGGAGTTTCCTTATGGCCCAGACGATGGCGAGGCATTCCTTCTCGGTCGCTGAGTAGTTTTCCTCCGCTGCGATTAGCCTACGGCTGACATACGCAATTACTCGTTCTCCTTCCTCCGTATCTTGTGTAAGGACTCCCCCTAGGCCGTAATCGCTAGCATCCGTCTGCAGTGCGAATTTACGGCTAAAGTCAGGGCATGCCAGTACAGGTGCTTCAGTCAGGAGGGTTTTTAATCTCTCGAAGGCAGTTTGTTGTTCGGCGTTCCATTCCCAGCGGTGACCTTTCCGGAGTAACTGCGACATCGGGAGTACTACCGTAGCGAAGTTTGGTACGAACCGTCGGTACCAGGAGGCGATCCCTAGGCAACGACGCAACTCCTTCGTGTTGGTTGGGGGTTGCAGCTTCCGGACTGCGGCAACTTTCTCTGGGTCGGTGTGTATTCCTTTCTCGCTGATCACGTGCCCCAGGAACACCAGTCGTCGTTGGAAGAAATGGCATTTCTTCTTATTCAGCTTTAGATTTGCCGTTCGTAACCTCCTGAAAACCTCTCGTAGGTTTTCCATGTGTTCGTCCCTCGTCTTCCCGATGACGATGATGTCGTCCAGGTACGCGAAAGCGTGTGGCTCCATATCTGGGCCGATCACGTGATCCAGGGCTCTTTGGAAAGTGGCGGGTGCCGAATGCAACCCAAATGGCATCACTTTCCACTGGAATAGTCCTCGGCCCGGCACCGTGAACGCGGTACATTCCCGGCTCCGTTCGGCCATAGGAATTTGCCAATACCCGCTCTTGAGGTCCAAGGTGCTGATGAACCTCGCCTCCCGGAGTCGTTCCAAGATAGAATTAATCCTCGGGAGGGGGTAGGCATCGGGTACCGACCGGGCGTTCAGTTGGCGGAAGTCGACACACATCCGGGTCTCGCCTGTTTTCTTTCCCACCAGGACGATTGGGGCGCTGTGGGGGCTCTTGGATGGTTCGATTTGCCCGTCTCGCAGAAGTTCGTCGACTTGTGCGTTTATTATCTTGAGCATTGCCGGGTTCTTCGGGAAGTATCGCTGTTTAATAGGACGTTCATCCCTCATCACTATCACGTGTTCCGTGATATTCGATAATCCCGACAAATGCTCAAACAACGCGAGCTCCGTCTCGAGGAACTCCCGCTACATCGGGGTCCAGCGTGGTGCCTTCTTCACTGGCGCCTGGTTCGGCTTTCGGCGGCCTCGTGTTTTCCAGGGTTAAATGGATGGTTGCGACTCCGGTTCGCTGTAGATTACTGTACGCGGGTCGCTTTCGGAACGGATTATTTCGTACTGCGTGGCTATCTTTGGGTCCCAGAGCTTCCGTGTTTGTGTCTCCTCCGTAATCCTTGTTTCCCGTGAGCTGTGGTTTCCTCTTGTCGTGCCCTTGGACATCCTTGCCCTGATTCTTGGTCTTCTTTTGTTGTGTTTGGTCCTTGCCGTGCTCCGATGTATTCTTGTCGTGATCCTGGTGTTGCTGTGTTTGGTCTTTGCCGCAGTCTGATGTATCCTTGCCCTGATCCTTGTGTTGCGGTGTTTGTTCTTCGCCGTGTTTTGATGTACCGTTGCCATGATCCTTGTGTTGCTGTGTTTGTTCTTTGCCGCGTTTTGATGTATCCTTGTCATGACCCTTGTGTTGCTGTGTTTGTTCTTTGCCGCGTTTTGATGAATCCTTGCCATGATCCTTGTTTGTATCGCGTTGTGTTCTGCCCTCAGTGTGCACTAGTGTATCCTTGTTGTGATCCTTATTTTCCTTTTGCTGTGTTTCTGATGTACTCCTGTCGCCGTTTTGGTTTTCGTCGCGCTGTTGGTTTCCCTTTCCTAGTTGGTTTAGGGCTCAGTCGCAGTTCTGCTCCTCCGCAGGTCAGTATTGCGCCAACAGCCCCCAGAAAGTCCAGACCCAGAAGGACATCGTCTAACACGATCGGCAGTACAAGCATTTGCGTCTTGCCTAGTTGGACATTCACCCATAGTGCCTGTGTAAGGTCCTTTCGGGTCCCATCCGCCAAGGATACTGACGTCTTCACTTCGCATTGGTTAGTGTTGTTGCGGATCTTTTGTGCCAGTCTTTCCCCGATAAAACTCCTTGTGGCCCCGGTGTCGAGAGTAGCGAGGAGCAGGTGTCCTTCGAAGCTGATCCTAGCACTGATGCGGCCGTCACGTAACTGCAGGGTTTCAATTGCCGGACTTGCGGTGACACCCCCACTGAGTCTGGGTTCAGTGAGGGCCCCCCGCCCGTTTCCCGGCAACGGAGTCTTGCAGCAGTCGATGGTCCTGATGCCCTGCTTCCCGCACGTCCAACAGAACAGCACCCGTTGTCCACGACATTCCCTAGCGAAATGTCCGGCTACTCCGCAATTTCGGCAGGCTTCCCGAGTGTTAATCCGGTGTGATTCCCCTGGTGTTGTGTTTATGCCCGGTGTTGTCGTTTCTGGCTCTGGTGAAGGTTTACTGACCGCCGGTGTCCACGAAGTCATCCTCGGTTCGGTTAATCTGGCTTGCGCGGGTTCTGGATACGGGCTCCATTGTCGTCGACTTCGTTCTCGCTCTCTTGTTACTTCGTAGTTCGTGGCAAAGGCGGTGAGGTCCCGTAATGTTTTGATGTCTGTCCTCCTCACAAATAACTGATACTCCGGCAGCATGTTTTCGTACGCCCTCTCCAGCTCCTGGGCCTCGGTATATCCGGCCCGGCGCATCATTAGGCGGATCTCCAAAAGGTAGGTTTTGAAGGCCTCGTTCGTCCGCTGGTAACGTACCCTGATTTCGTCTTCCAGCCGCTGGAAGTACCTAGGCGGCAAGAAAAATCTAGGAACTCGGTCCGGAAGACCTTCCAGGTTTCGCCTTGAAGTCCGCTCGTCCGAAACCAATCCTCGGCTGTTCCTCCTAGCAGCTCGGGGATCGCTTGGGGCATATGTTCGACGTTGATCCGATAAGATGCCGCTCGTTCCTCCAGCCGCTCGATGAATCGCAACGGGTCTGAGGTGCCATCGAAGGTGATCCCCCACCTTCTCATGCGATCCGCCGTTTGCGCAAATGTGGCTCCTTCCAGTTGATCCTGATGTTGGACGGCTGCTGGCTCGCTGGTACGTGAACACGTGACCCTTGTAGTGGGGACCTGCAAGGTCTGCTTCCCCGGCACGTGTTTTGCCTCTTCCACTGTGCGGCTGGGTGTCTTATGGTCTGTTTCGGACTGGGATATTGGTGTGTTGGCATTGCTCCCGATTGGTCGACGATCCGGGCTTGGGCTGGTACCGTACTGTGCCTCCAATGATTCGAGGCGGTGGATTGTGGCTGGAGAATGATCCTTTCTGCCAATGAAGGCAGACATGCGCGCACGTAGCTCGTCGACGGTCCCTTCCCGCTCAAAGCCGAACTCGTCGGCGAAATTTTCGAGCTCGTTCTTCCTCCTGAAGGACACCCATCGTACGCCTACCATGGTTTATCCTTGTAGCCTTGGTATCCTTGTTGGTGGTATCCTGTGCGTGTGTCCTTGTTGTCTGCTGTTGGTCGTGCCTCTCTGATCGTTGTATCCTGTGCGTGTTATGATCCTTGCTCGTTGTATCTTGTGCGTGGGTCCTTGTTGTCTGCTGCTGGTCGTGCCTCTCTGATCGTTGTATCCTGTGCGTGTTATGATCCTTGCTCGTTGTATCTTGTGCGTGGGTCCTTGTTGTCTGCTGCTGGTCGTGCCTCCCTGATCGTTGTATCCTGTGCGTGTTATGATCCTTGCTCGTTGTATCTTGTGCGTGGGTCCTTGTTGTCTTGCTGTTGGTTGTTAATCCTGGCCGGGTATCCTTGTTCGTTGTCCTTGTCGCGAAGCACTTTTATTTAAAAATAACCTTTTGTTCCTCGGAGATGTTCACTGGATCGCTGCTGGAGACTGAGTGCCTTCTCTGCGCCGGCGGTCGGCCTTATATACGCTGGCCGACCGCACCGAACCGTTATGCTCGGCCTCGGGTCCCGTTATGTTTTCGGGCGGCCCGAACGCACGAGTCCCGCAGACCGCCGTTACGCCCTTGTTGTTGTTGTTGTTCTCGTGGCGAGAACGACGATCCGCCCTGTCCTGTCGCGTCCGACTCCTGTGCGTCACCCTAACCAACTCCTTGATGATCCTGTTGTACTCCATTCTCGTGTGTCCTTGCTGCGTTTTTTGTTACACGTTACCCTGACCCCCCGTTTGGGCCCTATTCTTATGAAAAAAAACTATCGTCGGTTTGTACCGACGCTCTGACTCACTTTCCGCGCTCCTGTCGTGGTTCTTTAGGCCACTAAGGACACAATTCCCCCTCTCGTCTCAGGTCCCTGCTCGGGCGCCATCTGTAAGGAAGCTTTTCCAGGCTGGGGTAGACTCAGTCTCGCCCAGGGCCACTTTACAGAACATTTATAAAGTGCCGAGACCTGAGACGGAGAACGTGGCCTCTTTTAGGGCGGGAAAGTGATTTCCTAGGATCTAGGGGGGGGGAGAAATCGGACCACACCTCGGTGTATACCGAGTCCTTCTGACTTAATGGCTAATTCAGCGGCTAGGCCGGCTGGCTGAGTGTTGGCGCTAATGTGGTGGCCCTCTGGTGTTTCAGCTGGTACCTCGCAACTACTTTCGCTGCTCAGTTGGACTTGGAGCCTGGTTATGCCCTAGGCGTCCAAGTTCACTGACCCGCGTCTGTTCCAAAAGTTCGGCGCTAAGTATGATGCGGTTAAATCCCTGCTTTCATACTTAGCGGAACTTTGGTACAGTTGTAGCCGTCGATGCACCAGCCTCACACCTATAGGACCCCCCCCGCGCTTTTGCCTCGGTGCTTTTAACCTAGGCCTAGTGGCCAAGTAAGGACACCATATGTTGTTTTTGTTCTTAAATTTTCTTTATTTTTTTTCTTTCAGCGCAACATTCTTTTCCCTACCTACACCGTAGCCTGCCCTGTTCCTTAGTTTATAGATAACTTTTCCTAAACATAACTTATACTATCCTACTGCCTAGCACCGTAGTCGCTTTCTTTACCTAAGCAATATCCTATACTAACGCTGCTTCGCAGCCCTGATTTTACTAAAAGAAAACACCAGGAAACTACGCTCACCAGAAATTTGTCCCGCTGGGGTCGTCACTGTCACTGTTGATGTCTCCGCGATGACGTCGTTATACGGGAGTTTGCCGCTGTTGTTGTTGTTGCCGTGGCGTTGCTGGTTGATCTCCGCTGTTGTTGCTGCTGTTATTGTTGTTGCTGCCGTTGTCGTTGCTGCTACTCTCGTCGTTCACTTGCACTTTTTCCGGACTCTGCAGTTTCGCGCACTTGACCTACTAAGCTCTGCTCGGTGACTAACTATCTTCTCCTGTCTCAGTCGTTGACCCGTCGAGATTTTGGCGCGTGTCAACGGCCGCTACACTTGTCGCCGGCGTCTCTCTGTATCTTTTGGCTTCGGCTGTGTGTGCGTGCACTCCGCGTTACACTATGTGTGGGTGTGTGCGTGGTGTTTGTGCGTGCACTCTTGCCGGTACGCCTGCGCTCTTCGTCGTTCATGTGTACATGCGCTCGGCGTTGCCAATGTATGCGTGTGCTTTTCGTATGCGTGCGCTCTTCGTATGCGTGCGCTCTGTGCCGTCGGTGTGTGCATGCGCTCTTCGTTGCGTGCACTCTTCGTTGCGTGCGCTCTGTGCCGTCGGTGTGTGCATGCGCTCTTCGTTGCGTGCACTCTGTGCCGTCGATGCGTGCATGCGTTCTTCGTTGCGTGCACTCTTCGTTGCGTGCGCTCTTCGTTGTGTGTTTCCTGTGTCGGCGCGTGCGCTCTTTGGTTGGGTGCCTGTGTGAGTGCGTCTTCTTTGTGTGTTTTCGGCGGCGTGTGCTCTCTCCCTGCTGCGTGCCCTATGGCCAATTTGCTATGCTCACTAAATTAATTACCTTCGTGGTAATTGCCTAGCTTATAACTAATTACCTTCGTGGTAATATGCCTATGCTTAACTTATAACTAATTATGATCTACGGAACAAAGCACCTCCATGGTAATACTTATGGCTACTAATACCTTCGTGGTAAACTAATACTAATATTAACTTAAAGTTATTGTGGGGCTCGAAATACGAGTCCTCACACTACTAAGATACACTCTTACCCTTACTTAGAAATCGAAAGAAAAAGTATACATTACATAAAGATTATGCTGATGAGAGGGTTAGGAAAGGCATTAATATTTTAAGGAATAAATTGATTTAAAATGAATTTAGCTTAAATAACTATTGTTTTCGGGAGTCATGGAGGATGAATATGAAGCAACTATGCATTGAAAAATAGGGGCCTAAAGGGATCGCCGATATTTATATCTCGCAACGGGCGATCATGGAAGGGTGGGGTAAAAGCCGCTTCAATAAGCGAGGCGTGCTCAGAAGGCTGCTATAAAGTTGTATTATCTCCGAACTACTGCTCTCTTTCTCTTCCCCTTCGGTCGTGGGATTCGGGTCTTTGACTGAAGCTCCGGTTCCCTCCGACCGAGTCTGTCTCCGATTTCTGGTTCTGTCTTGCGATCGTCGTAAGGCAATACAGCACGCGATTTTTTTTATTTTTGTTATTATTGGTTTGAGCCTGAGTTGAAACGGTCGACACACATGAGCCGGAGACCAGCGCGTGCTTACGTACCGTCATCTAAATAACATCGGCTCACTCGTCATACGTTGTATGCTACAAATTAATAATAATAATAAATAAATTGGCGCCCAACGTGGGGCCTTGATCCGGCAGGGTCCGAATTAAATAAAATAAATAGTCGATTCCATCTTTGACTATTGCGACATCGATAGGATCTGAAATTTTCCCTATTTGTTCAAAATATTTAAAATTTTCAAATTAATTACCGGTAAAAAACATTCAGGTGTTATATATAATTCAAGTAGTTGGATCTTGTGTGCTAGAGTTTATAGCTATAACTTGCCACTACTGGGAAAAAAATATTTCACTGAAAAGTTTGAAAAGGGTTGGTTGGATTTAGCAAAGCAAAGAGTATATTGCACTGCTAACCACTAATCTATTCGTTTTGGTGAAGTTTCTCTGAAATGTCATTGTGGATAAGTGGATAATAAGGATTGAATCAATATCACTTCCAGGACAATTCGAAATCCCTTCTTTTTCCTTTTAATATAATTAAAGCGTTGGAGTTCTATCAATAGTTGAATTAACTAAGTTAATTACTATATGGTTTGCCCGCTTATCAAGAAATTATTTTGTGCTCGTGTTTTTGTACCAATTTCCTAAAAATAACGGAGAGAATAGAGAGTTTTAAATCGGTTGTAATGGTAAACAATTTCTTTTTGCATTTCTCTCATAACTGCAATTCATGACTCCTGAAATGTTTTTCTTATGATTTTATCTTTGATTTAATTTTGTTATATTTTTTGATTACTTTAGTATTTTCTTTTCTGCTGCGATTTTTTTGTTTATTATAATAAAATCACGCTTACAAATATCGTACCATTTTACGAATCGCTTAAATTATGTTTTTGCGCCGAAGCTCGGAAAACATTGTAGACGTAAGGTGCTTTATTTGCTTAAAGGAGATCGAATATACAGGTCAACTGTTAACCACTAGTTGCGGTCACACCTTTCACTGGGTTTGCTTTAACACCAAAGTATCTAACCGCGAGCGTTATCCCGTGTGTAAATCTTCGTTACTGCTCAATTTAACGGTTAACACCGACACCCATCAGTCCACGCAACGTTTACCTGAAGCTTCTATGCCACGCACTCGTAATCAGCAAAGACTGGATGAGCAAGAGAGCGACAACATGGCTCAAGAAGAACCAAATGCTGGAGCCTCAGTGCCTTTAAATGCGTCTCAACAAGTTTTGATTGATGCCATAACTGCGTCAGCTGCGAGACAAACTGAGATGTTGGCAGCAGTTTTTCAAAGCAGCATTCAAGGCCTAGTGACAGCCTTGTCAAATAACCTCAGGCTTGACACTCCAGCGTTGCCCACTTCGAGTGAAGTACCGCCTCAATTGCCTAGGAGTCCAATTAGTCAAACGAGGATCTCTCCGACCGACTCAGTTATTCGGCTGGATAGAGTTAGCCAAATAATAGGCAGTTGGAAACTTAAGTTTTCAGGAAGATCTGGGTTGAGCGTCGAAGATTTCCTTTATCGGGTGGAAGCATTAACAAACCAGTCCTTAGAAGGAAATTTCACTCTATTGATGAGCCACATAAGCACCCTATTTGAAGGCTGTGCCAGTGACTGGTATTGGCGTTACCATAGGAGAATGCCTAGTGTCACTTGGGCTGCTTTATGCGATGCATTGAATGCTCTGATGTAAGCATTAGAGCAGAAATACATCGGAGGAAGCAAAAAGAAGGCGAATCTTTTGATGAGTTTTACGAAAGCGTAGTTTTGCTCTCCGATAAACTCTCTGTGCCATTATCAGATTCAGCGTTACTGGAATCAATTCGATCGAATCTATTACCGGAGATACAGCATAAGTTGCTATATCAAATGATAAGCACCGTTCCTCAGCTTCGACATATAATTCGTACCAGAGAAGCCTTTATGCAAACTGTAAAGCTTGGGTTACGAAAGCCTCAGCCGGCTCCACGCCGTCTGGTGCATGAAGTGGCAGTGGCAGCCGAAAGTGAGTCAGAGGAAGACGAAGCGGAGTTAGCAGCAGTTAACATATCCTGCTGGAATTGTGGTAAAGTTGGCCACCGCTACCAAGATTGTATGTCCGAGCGTAAACTTTTCTGCTACGGTTGTGGCAAAGCAGACACTTATCGGCCATCTTGTCCTCAGTGTTGCACTCCAAAAAACGGTCAAGTGCGTGCACCTTGGAAAGGAGCACGACTTCTGGACCAAATTTCAGTTGTTGCCTCAAGGTTTACGGACAGATGGTGAGAATGAGCACCTTGCTACAATTGACCGCAACGTGTTCTGTTTGCTAACCGAAAATCAGCAGAAATCGCTAGAAGACACCATAAAAAGGTTCCCTTCTTTTACGGACAAAGGCTTAGGAAGGACCACTCTGCTGTTCCACTCGATCGATGTTGGCGATGCTGTGCCTATCAAGCAGAGACACTATCCAGTGTCACCTGCGATTGAACAGATGATGTTCGAAGAACTCGATCGAATGCTGGCTTTAGGAGTTATAGAGGAGTCCGATAGCTCGTGGACTTCTCCAGTGGTATTGGTACGAAAACCTGGAAAAGTCCGTCTGTGTCTAGATAGCCGAAAAGTAAATAATATTACGCGCAAGGATGCATATCCGATGCCAATTATTCATGGTCTCTTGAGTCGTCTCCCAAAAGCCGAATATATAACAAGCTTGGACTTAAAAGATGCCTATTGGCAAATTCCTCTCGATCCTTCGTCAAGGAATAAAACGGCGTTCTCAGTACCTGGTAGGCCACTCTACCAATTTACAGTAATGCCTTTTGGCCTCACCAATGCTCCTTCGACCATGTCCAAGCTAATGGACCGTACAATTCCTGCTTGCTTAAAGCGTGAAGTGTTTATTTACCTCGACGATCTTCTGATAGTTTCGGATACGTTTGATCGACATCTGGCGGTTCTAAAGGACATAGCCTTATGTTTAGAGAACGCTGGTCTTACTATCAACGTTAAAAAAAGCAAATTTTGCATGCGAGAGGTAGGGTACTTAGGGCATATTATTGGAAACGGCACCATTGCACCATCGGCAATTATGGAATATCCACCGCCACGGTCCGTTAAACAACTACGTAGATTCCTTGGTATGACTGGGTGGTACCAAAAGTTTATTAAAAACTATGCTTCCCTTGCTACACCCTTAACGGATGCTTAAGGGAAAACAAAAGTTTCTATGGTCTGAAGTAGCCAACGAAGCGTTCAATGAGCTAAAGCAGGCGATGATTACTGCACCAGTGTTACACACACCGGATTTTTCGCGTTCCTTTTATATACACTGTGATGCAAGTCATACTGGTGTGGGCGGCGTGCTGATGCAGTTGACTGATAGTGGGGAGGAAGTTCCGATTTCCTATATGTCGAAGAAACTTAACCCGTGTCAGCGTAACTACTCAGTAACCGAAAAGGAATGTCTGGCAGGTATTTTGTGCATCCAGAAATTCCGTGCTTAGGTCGAAGGACAGTCGTTCACGGTCATAACCGATCACGCGTCCTTAAAGTGGCTTATGTCCCAATCGGACCTTAGTAGTCGATTGGCTAGGTGGGCCTTGAAACTACAAGGATATGATTTTCAGATTCAACATCGAAAAGGCCAACAGAATATTTTGCCTGATGCTCTGTCCCGTGTCTTCACTGAGGATCTTTCCGCACTTGACCATAGCTTGGGGGTTGACTTGCAGTTGCCTCAATTTCACTCACAAGAGTATCAAACTCTTAAAGAAGAGGTCGAACGGAGCTTGTCTACTTCTTCCGAAATTAAAGTTATTGATGGGTTTATTTTTCGACGAGCCGAACATGCGTCAAAAGAACAATTAGCGGATGACACTATTTGGAAGCTGTGGATTCCTACGGAACTTGTTCCTGTCATTTTGAAATGGGCACATACAGATAATTTAGCGGCACATGGCGGGATTAGTAGAACATTTGAACGTATCCGTCGAAATTATTTTTGGCCGAACTTAGTGGCTGATGTGAGAAGGTACGTGAATCAGTGCGAAATTTGTAAAAGTACGAAACATCCGAACCAAACCCTCAGGCCACCATTCCTTGTTCCTTGATAATCCTTGTTGACTCCACCAAGTCTGATTTTAGCCGGGGGGAGTTGAAGTGGCGCTGGTCACTGGTTGTTTTCCGATTTTTTGGGCTCGTGTAATTCTAGTATTTGAACATAACGTTCCATGGTACCCCCCTGTAAGTAGGCACCATTTAGGTACCCCCCTTTAAGTAGGCACCCTTTAGGCGTTGACACCTTGACCGAGCTTTTGGGGCTCAGCTGAGCGCAATCAGAATGCAGCAATGGGTAGTGTTTGCTTCGTTAAGTAGGTCAAGGCTATCGATCTATCGCGTAACATGTGTCGGTTCGTTCTTTTTCACTGGAGCTGCCAAAGAACACAGACGTGTTTGCTACGAGGGTCGTTTGATAAGTCCGTGACTTTTTGAATAAAATATATTTTTTTCGTCAAAGAAGCGTTTTATTTCTCAACATAATCTCCTTTTAGCTCTATACATTTAGTCCAGCGTTTTTCCAATTTTTTTATTCCTTCCAAATAATAGGTTTTCTCAAGGCCCTCAAAATAGTCGTTTGTTTCTGTGATGACCTCTTCATTTGACCCGAATCTCTTACCGCCGAGCCATTTCTTCATGTTTGGAAACAAAAAATAGTCACAGGGGGCTAAATCTGGAGAATATGCTGGATGGGGTAGCAGTTCGTAGCCCAATTTATGAAATTTTGCCATGCTGACTACACACGTGTGCACCCGTGCATTGTCCTGATGGAACAGCACTTTTTTTTTCGCCAAATGCGGTCGTTTCTGCTTCAAATCAATATCGAATCTGTCCAAAAGCTCTGAATAATATTCGCCGGTGATCGTTTTACCCTTTTCAAGGTAATCGATGTGAATGATACCTTGTGCATCCCAAAAAACTGTGGCCATGACCTTGTTGGCCGACAGACCCACCTTGGCCTTCTTTGGTGCACGTTCACCCGGAGAAACCCACTGTCTTGATTGTTCTTTGGTCTCTGGTGTGGTGTGGTGGATCCATGTTTCGTCTACGGTAACGAAACGGCGCAAAAATTCGTTTGGATTGCGGTTGAACATCGCCAAACACTCCTTTGAAATGGTCACACGGTTGCGCTTATGGTCGTGTGTGAGCAATCGCGGCACCCATCGCGCGGAAAGCTTTTTCATGTCCAAATATTCATGTAAAATGTGATGTACCCGTTCAGTTGAGATGCCTACAGCCTCAGCTACCTCACGCACTTTCATTCTCCGATCATCCAATATCATTCCATGGATTTTGTCGACGATTTCTGGCATGACGACCTCTTTTGGGCGACCTGAACGTTCGGCATCACTTGTACTGGTACGACCACAACGGAACTCAGTAAACCATTTCTTAACCATTGAAATTGATGGTGCAGAGTCCCCATAATATTTATCAAGTCTTTCCTTGGTTTCGGTGATGGATTTTTTACGCAAAAAATAATGCTTAATTAGCACACGAAATTCACTTTTTTCCATTTTCGTTAAAATTCACGAGATCGTCTGCTTTCAATGCCTATAAAACGCAAACTAAGAAACGCAGCTTTCTCAAAATTTTACAGTCAGCTGTTAATCGATAATTGCTGACAGGAGCAGTGTTGTATTTAGAGCAGGTGCGCGGCAAATACAAAAAGTCACGGACTTATCAAACGACCCTCGTATTTTTGTTCACTGGTGCCGACCACGAGGAGGATTTTTATTATTATTAAATATAATAATATTTAATATATCCCAGCAATATTAAGTGAGTATTGCAGAAAAACAAGCCTATAACAAAATTCTAATTGGTGAATTTTACCATTGATTAAGATTGCCGAGATTTTGGACGATTAAGGCAACCTCGTGGAGTGGCTGGAAAAAAATAAACAACAAATTTTCTCTGGATAACTGGTGCCAGATTCAGGTAAATTGGAAAGAATAAATAATTCGCTTGCAGAATCTAATAAATAATATATTAATTCAGATTCTGGCACCTTGTGCTACCCAAAGTTTGGAGCACTTCAGTCTTTAACCAGATTCGTCCAGTAGAGCCCTAGAGTGGCTTGATGGGAAGATAATGAAAACGATAATATCACAGTGATCGCTTTAATAAGCTCATAAAAAACCATAATATCACAGTGATTGCCCTAAATAACTTAATGAAAATTAAAATATCATAGTGATTGCCCTAAATAACTTAATGAAAATTAAAATATCACAGTGATTGCCTTAAGTTCAGATAATGAAAACTATAATATCACAGTGATTATCCTAACTAAAATATTTGTTAATAATTCTAAATCATATTATAAAAGCTCTAAAAGTTAGTTGGTAAATAATAGAGTCAATGGTGAGAATAAATATATCTATATAAATATCGCGAGTTGCCAATAATTTTTGTTTCTATTTTTGTTTTCTCTGCAAATGACCATAAAAAGGTAATTCTAACGAAAAACAAGTGACCTAAACAAATACACAAAAAAAAAAAGAATCATTAGTGACAAACGAAATAAACTGTAATGCAAACATCTAAACCCACATACATAAAATTACAGCACACCACGGAAGATCTTTCGTCGATGGAAAACAACAAACTGTGAGTGATCCTTATTAATTATTGTTTGGCTATTTTTCCTTTATTTTGTTTCATTTTGTTGATTTTGCGAGTTATTGCTCTTCAAGCCTGTACTCTTTTACATTTTTAATTTGGCTATTTAAATCGAACTTAGTTTATTATTTTTTGTTTTCAATCGAATTTTCAATTTAATTTACTCATGTTTGAGTTTTAATTAATTATTTTTGAGTTTGATTTTTCGTTAATTTCCTACATTTGTTTTTGTTGTATTATCATTTCTAAATTTTTTTTATGATTTCTATACCTGATTATTTATTCTGATAATTTGCCTTTTTTTGGTCTCATTAATTTTGCATGATTTTCAATTTTTATTTACTCCTACCATTAGTATGTATTATAACTGAGCCTATATATGTATATATATCTATTCGCAACCAATGACAAATGAATGAAATGAATGAATAAATAAATAAATAAGATACTGCTTTGTAATAAATGAAAGTTAAGCATTACTACTAAGATACACTCTTACCCTTACTTAGAAATCGAAAGAAAAAGTTTACATTACATAAAGATTATGCTGATGAGAGGGTTAGGAAAGGCATTAATATTTTAAGGAATAAATTGATTTAAAATGAATTTAGCTTAAATAACTATTGTTTTCGGGAGTCATGGAGGATGGATATGAAGCAACTCTGCATTGAAAAATAGGGGCCTAAAGGGATCGCCGATATTTATATCTCGCAACGGGCGATCATGGAAGGGTGGGGTAAAAGCCGCTTCAATAAGCGAGGCGTGCTCAGAAGGCTGCTATAAAGTTGTATTATCTCCGAACTACTGCTCTCTTTCTCTTCCCCTTCGGTCGTGGGATTCGGGTCTTTGACTGAAGCTCCGGTTCCCTCCGACCGAGTCTGTCTCCGATTTCTGGTTCTGTCTTGCGATCGTCGTAAGGCAATACAGCACGCGATTTTTTTATTTTTGTTATTATTGGTTTGAGCCTGAGTTGTTATGGTTATGTTTCATTTACCCACCCCATTGCCGACACACATGAGCCGGAGACCAGCGCGTGCTTACGTACCGTCAACTAAATAACATCGGCTCACTCGTCATACGTTGTATGCTACAGACGCGGACGATTAAGTCATGGCTAGAACTTTCGGCGCTATGTTGTGTAGATGCAACGGTATTCTTGAGAGCGCGTCTGCAACAACATTTTCCTTTCCCGGTTTATAGAATATTTCATAATCATACTGCTCTAGATATGCCTTCCATCTCTTGATTCTGGCATTTCCATTCCAGCTACTCAGAGAATGTGTTAAAGGTTGATGATCTGTCAAGATGTTAACCTTTGCTTTACCGTATAGGTAATTTTTGAGGGCCTTGAGTGCCCAAATTATGGCTAGCTTCTCTTTCTCGTTAGCCGTATAATTCTCTTCGGCTTTGGAAAGTGTTCTAGAGAGAAATGATATAGGGTGGTTGTCTTGCGATAGAACTGCTCCGATCGCGAAATTTGAAGCATCAGTAGTTAAATGGAACTCTTTCTTGAAATCTGGGTAACGGAGAATTATTTCTTTTGAAACTAAGTTACTTTTAAGTTTCTTAAAGACTCTAGAGCTTCATTGTCTAATGAAATTAATTTTTTTGATGACATTCTTTTGGACACGTGTCCATCTTCCCGTCTTAACAGCGAAGTTAGGGGCTTTGCCAATTTGGCATAATTTTGTATAAACCTTCTATAGTAGCCGGATAGCCCTAGGAAAGATCTTAGATCTCTCAAAGTTTTAGGGCAGGGATAATTTGCTATCGCTGCCACCTTATTGGGGTTTGTTTCTATTCCCCTATCGGAGACAACAAATCCAAGGAATTCGACTTTGTTTTCCATGAACTCACATTTGTCCAGCTGACATTTCATCTTAGCGTTCTGTAAAGTTTGAAAAATTTTAGCCAAGTTCTCATAATGTGTATCATCATCTTTGCTAAATATGATGATATCGTCTATATAAATGAAACATATTTTTCCAATATGTTCTCGAAGTATGTCATCTAATGCACGTTGGTAGATTGAGTGCGCATTCCTAAGACCGAATGGGAGTCGTGTAAACTCATATTTTCCGTTGTTTACGGAGAAGGCTGTCTTTTCTATGTCACTATTTTTCAAAGATATCTGATGGAAGCCACTTTTCAGATCTAAAACAGAGAATACTTTATTGTCCCCTAATTGGGTAAGTACCTCATTTATCTCGGGAATAGGGTATTTATCTGCAATGGTTATTTTATTAAGTTTACGATAGTCAATAACCATTCGATATATTTTTCGCCTTAAGCGTCTGCCTTTTTAGGTACAATCCATACTGGTGAATTGTATGGGGACCAAGAAAGTCGAATTATACCATCTTCTAAAAGTTCTTTTATCTGTTTGTTTACCTCATCTTTCAGTGTCATTGGATACTGATAGAACTTTGAGTAAACCGGAGTATCGGACGAGGTTCGATTCGTTGCCTTCACATTTGTTGTGTAGGTCAGTTTCTGGTTTGGGTCTGCGAACAAGTCTGGAAATGACTTGAGTAATTCGCTTAGCTTGGCTTTTTGTGTGTCGGACAAGTGGGATGTTCTCTGAATAATTGTTTTGACTGATTCGAATATATTTTTTCTTTGATGGGGATTGAAATACCGATTTTTAGTGTCATTATATTTTTACTTATTTTTATCTCTGCCCCTAATTCTTTTAAACTATCGTTGCCCAAAATAGCATCGAAAGATTTCAATGTGGGCAACGGGAAAAACTTTACTTTGACGTCTGGAATGTTAACCAGTAAGAAAAGCAACAGTCGCGCGTCACGCGACATTGGGATACTCTTCGACCTCCGCTCCTATGAATGTACACATATGCATATGCACATGATTTGAAAATATTCTCGATAGTTAGCGCTTGTGAGGCCCGTGTATAAATTTATTTTTATTTTTATTTGGTGAGCAATTCGCTTATCAATTTCGTAACTGTTCGAAACGCAGAAATTCAAATTTAAATTTGAATTCGAACTACGTTTTTCACCACACCCAGAGTCGTACCGATGATCGACCGGTCTGACAACTCCAAATCGGCCGACCCGAACGATCAGTGTTGGGAAGTGGAGTGGGGAGATATCGATTGCCTGGGCCACCTATCGTGCTCGGTACTTTTCTCTTCACTAATTGAAATCTGAAAAGCACGCGTCGTGAAAATTTTCAAGCGGGAAAGAAATTCCCATAAAAACAAAAGTTTAAAGATAATAATTAAAAAGTTATTGCTAAAAAGCAACTCAGCGTGCAGCGCTATACTGTTTGTGGGTGTTCGAGACCAAATGTGAGTACAAGCTTTCCAAATCATTGTTTGGCAGCTTCTAACCTCGCTTTTGCCTTTTAGTGATCCGCGTATGGCCAGAGGAGCACTAGCGCTTTCGCGCCTTTTTTCTTTGGAGGCTGCAGTGCATGCCCCCCCCGCCATACTGTGCCACACGCCACCCTTCGCTTCCTCGTTTCTGCTGCAGACTAGTGGTGCTGGAGCACAATACCTAGCTGCATTTCTGCTGCAGACTAGTAGTGCTGGAGCACAATACCTAGCTGCATTTCTGCTGCAGACTAGTGGTGCTGGAGCACAATACCTAGCTGCATTTCTGTTGCAGACTAGTGGTGCTGGAGCACAATACCTAGCTGCGCTTCTGCTGCAGACCAGTGGTGCTGGAGCACAATACTTATCTGGTTGGCTTTTGATTGCTTATGAACCGTCGATCACGTAGCTCATCGGTCTGGCTACTGGTGTCACGTGATCGCAAGGTTGCAGAGCGTTTTGTTTGCTGTTTTTCTTGGTGAGTTCATAGAAAATGAGTCTAGACAGCCATCTGACGTGCGATTTCTCCCCCCTCTTAGCACCATATGGTTCCCCGAACCTAGCTAGTGCTAGCAGGGACAAACCAGGAACTGTTGCGAGTAGGGACATTTAACCTATCCGTGGACGGCTGGAAGGACACAGCAATTGTCAACGAGCGTTTATTTTTATGACACACACCAAACATTAACAAACTCAAGAACACTGTCAAACACATACTGACACGTTTAACATTCACAAACACATTCATATATGTACATACACACTAATGTTGTAGACGCACACTTTCGTACTTACAAGTACGCATACACACAATTTGTGCACACAACTAACTTTTCATTCATTTATTCATTCTTTTCTTGTAACTCATTAGTTCAAAATTATTATATTATAGTTTTCATTTCGCTTTCATTTCAATTATTGTCATCCTTTTTGATTTCAATTTCTTTTTTTATTCATTCGTAAACACACAGACATAAAACTTGTAACGTAGATAAAGATAAACGAAGGTGATAAAACGTAAATAAAGCAGGGTTGAGTGAAAGGACGATAGATTTTTTTGAGTTAGAGTCAACGGATCGCGGGTGAGTCGATAACTTTAACAAAATAAGCCGATTAAATACTCTCAAAAAATAGCCTGCCTATCGTTAAGAAATATACTCACTCTTATACAAACGAAAACCAGTGAGATCAAATTAAAGAAAGTAGGAAAATAACTTGTGTGAAATTATACACAAAATTAAAGAAAAAAAGAGATTAATCAAAAAGGATAAAATATTAGGGAAGTAAGGCAAGATTTTGTTTAGAAAATTATCATGCAGCATGAAGCTGCATGCGCCATATTTGTATGTGTATAAATAACATTAAAGAAACTTAAAATGGAATAAATTTCTTTCTTTTTTGAGGCACTAGGGGCGATAACATAACAGCAATATGGGTAATATCGGTATTTCGATATCGGTGGTACATGGCTGGGTGGGTGAAGAAGGAGAGCAGTACATCTAGCTCTCCTACTAGATCGTTCATTAGGGATAGTCCGTCCGTTCATTTTGGCCTTCCCTTTTCTAGCCATTCCCCCCTTTTATAGTCCTACTACCTGTCGATGTTTTCTCGTGACGTCGATAACCGAACCTGCACACTAAACCCCGCCCATTTTCCCTGAGCTTAGCCACTGTAACTTAGACAGGGTGTGCAGGGGAGGTTATTTGGACTTCGGTCGTTACACGCTCGCCTGCCTCCCTTGTTAGTAGACACAAGTACTTGGTTTTATGCTCATACTTTCTTGAATAACTTTTGTGTTCATTGTCCGATCGGATTGCAATTTAGAGAATAAGTAGATATAACTATCAGTTTAGTATATGTTAAAGTCAGAAAATTGTATCTTTAATACAACGCTTACAAATTGGGTTCAAAAATTAATTTATTGATTTGCGGGGGCGGTGGGCGTGGTACCCAACATTTGAAATCAGCATCATCTGCGCCTGGTACACAGAAACCGTCCTGCCAAATTTGGTGTCTCTAGCTCTTATAATAGCTGAGATCTGTGTGTTCATCTGGTCATCCATACATCCGGACAGACAGACAGATATGGCTCAATCGACTCGCCTAGTTATCCTGAGCAAGAATATATATACTTTATGGGGTCTGCCACGCCTCCTTCTGCCTGTTACATACATTTGCACAAAGTTAGTATACCCTTTTTTGACCATTTTCAATGGTCGAAGGGTATAAAAGGAGTATCATACTTATTCACCATATCAACAATCATTCAAACCTAATGATGAAATCAGAATTACAATTCAAAACCAGGACTTGTATGTACTCCCTCATGAGAGTTTTATCAATTTTCATGGTGTCATTGGTAAAGTTAAAGAAGATAATACGCTGCACACTACAAACATTACTACAAAACTACGAAATAATTGTATGGCATATTTTCTGGATGAAATACGTTATGAAATAAATGGTGTTGAGATTGATAGAACAAAATTTGTTGGTACTACTTCTTCAATTAAGAACAATGTATCTTTGAATCAACTGGAGAGTAAGAGACTTTACAATTCTGAATACACTGGATCTGGTGACTTTACTTCAAAAAGTTATTTTGAATATTCAGTTCCACTTTTACACAATTTACTTGGGTTTGCTGAAGATTTTAAGAAAGTTATATTAAACTGTAAACATGAACTAGTACTTTTGATATCTAAAAATATGAATGAAGTTTATGATGCTGCCCACGCTGGTAATAATTTAAGACTAGAAATGCTGAGTATAACATGGAAAATTCCTCATGTAACCCCCCAGTGATTCAGCTAAAATTAAATTATATGATATAATAAAAAGCGGCGCTAATCTTCCATTAGCATTTCGTAGTTGGGATACCTATATTAACCCTAAACTTACTCAGGGTACACATCAAATTTGGAATGTTAAACTATCTGCTAACCGTAAACGGCCTCGATTTGCATTAATTGCGTTTAAAGATGGAAATCAGTTTACCACAAACAATTTAACCAATCTAAAAGTCTATCTAAATTCTGAAACATATCCCTATGATGATTTAAAATTAGATTTTAGTAAGAATCGTTTCGCACACCTCTATGAAATGTATTCGAAGTTTCAAAATAGTTACTATAACCGAAACGAAACTCCATTGCTTGCACCACATGATTTTCTAACACCGATTATTGTAATAGATTTATCATATCAAAATGAAATGGTAAAATCAGGTCCCATTGATGTTAGGGTATCAGCAGAGCTTAGTAGAACATTTAATGAAAGTAAATAACTATATTGCCTACTCTTACATGATCGGTTAGTTGAATACAACCCGTTGAACGGATTAGTTCACCGCATTGTTTAACGGATATTAACGAGAGCAATTAGTACCAGTAATAGAAACAATAACAACAACAACAATATGAGTAAAGATATTGTATCGATTGATATTCAAGGGTTCCTCGGAAACAATTTATTTTGAATGAAATTGGAGTGGTTTTTAGTAACATAAACGTTAGCACACTCAATTCTCATTTTATTCTACATTCCCCATATGATTTTACTAAACAAAATAAGCACTTGAGAAAAACTGCTGCTTGGATGACCAAGACCCATCATAAAATCTGCTGGAATGACGTGTTGAATTATTATAGAACAGCACAACAACATATAGGAACCAGTAAGAAAAGCAACAGTCGCGCGGCACGCGACAGTGGGATACCCTTCGACCTATGTTCCTATGTATGTAGAGATATACATATGCACATACTTTGAAATTATTCTCGACAGATGGCGCTCGTGCTTCGCGCTTGCCCGCCTCCCTTGTTGGCTGACACAAGCAGTTGGTTTTATGCACATACTTTCTTAAATAACTTCTGTGTTTATTGACCGATCGGATTACAATTTCGAGAATACGTAGATATTTTAATGAGCATTGTATATGTTTAAGTCACAAAGTTGTATCTTTAATAAAGCGCTTATAAATTGAGTTAAAAATTAAATTATTAATTTGCTGGGGCGGTGGGCGTGGCATCCAACATTTGAAATAAACTTGATCTGCGCCGGCTACACAGAAATGTTCTTGCCAAATTTGGTAATTCTAGCTGTTATAATAGCTGAGATCTGTGTGTTCATCTGGTCATCCATACATCCGGACATCCCTGTGGCCTAGATGGCGCTGACAGTTGTGGCGGAAATTGCCTATTCTGAAAAGGTCGAGGTGCAGCTGCTGGCTGTGCAAGCTGGTAAGCGAAGTTATTTAAATTTTGTCGTGGTAAAGCAGTCGGTGGTTGTTGTCCGATTTAGTAATATTGAGTTCTTGGAGGCGGAATTGGTGGTTGTCTATTTATGAAGGAAGTGCTGCGAGGAGCAGGTGAAGGTTCAGCAGTTTGGTTCCTAAACTGTCTTGCCTATCCCATGTTTGTAGCATGTCTTGCTCATCCTTTCTTGAATAACTTTTGTGTTTATTGTCCGATCGGATTGCAATTTCGAGAATAAGTAGATATAACTATCAGCTTAGTAAATGTTAAAGTCAGAAAATTTTATCTTTAATACAACGCTTACAAATTGAGTTCAAAAATTCAGTTATTGATTTGCGGGGGCGGTGGGCGTGGCACCCAACATTTGAAATCAGCATCATCTGCGCCTGGTACACAGAAACCGTCCTGCCAAATTTGGTGTCTCTAGCTCTTATAATAGCTGAGATCTGTGTGTTCATCTGGTCATCCATACATCCGGACAGACAGACAGATATGGCTCAATCGACTCGCCTAGTTATCCTGAGCAAGAATATATATACTTTATGGGGTCTGCCACGCCTCCTTCTGCCTGTTACATACATTTGCACAAAGTTAGTATACCCTTTTTTGACCATTTTCAATGGTCGAAGGGTATAAAAAGAGTATCATACTTATTCACCATATCAACAATCATTCAAACCTAATGATGAAATCAGAATTACAATTCAAAACCAGGACTTGTATGTACTCCCTCATGAGAGTTTTATCAATTTTCATGGTGTCATTGGTAAAGTTAAAGAAGATAATACGCTGCACACTACAAACATTACTACAAAACTACGAAATAATTGTATGGCATATTTTCTGGATGAAATACGTTATGAAATAAATGGTGTTGAGATTGATAGAACAAAATTTGTTGGTACTACTTCTTCAATTAAGAACAATGTATCTTTGAATCAACTGGAGAGTAAGAGACTTTACAATTCTGAATACACTGGATCTGGTGACTTTACTTCAAAAAGTTATTTTGAATATTCAGTTCCACTTTTACACAATTTACTTGGGTTTGCTGAAGATTTTAAGAAAGTTATATTAAACTGTAAACATGAACTAGTACTTTTGATATCTAAAAATATGAATGAAGTTTATGATGCTGCCCACGCTGGTAATAATTTAAGACTAGAAATGCTGAGTATAACATGGAAAATTCCTCATGTAACCCCCAGTGATTCAGCTAAAATTAAATTATATGATATAATAAAAAGCGGCGCTAATCTTCCATTAGCATTTCGTAGTTGGGATACCTATATTAACCCTAAACTTACTCAGGGTACACATCAAATTTGGAATGTTAAACTATCTGCTAACCGTAAACGGCCTCGATTTGCATTAATTGCCTTTAAAGATGGAAATCAGTTTACCACAAACAATTTAACCAATCTAAAAGTCTATCTAAATTCTGAAACATATCCCTATGATGATTTAAAATTAGATTTTAGTAAGAATCGTTTCGCACACCTCTATGAAATGTATTCGAAGTTTCAAAATAGTTACTATAACCGAAACGAAACTCCATTGCTTGCACCACATGATTTTCTAACACCGATTATTGTAATAGATTTATCATATCAAAATGAAATGGTAAAATCAGGTCCCATTGATGTTAGGGTATCAGCAGAGCTTAGTAGAACATTTAATGAAAGTAAATAACTATATTGCCTACTCTTACATGATCGGTTAGTTGAATACAACCCGTTGAACGGATTAGTTCACCGCATTGTTTAACGGATATTAACGAGAGCAATTAGTACCAGTAATAGAAACAATAACAACAACAACAATATGAGTAAAGATATTGTATCGATTGATATTCAAGGGTTCCTCGGAAACAATTTATTTTGAATGAAATTGGAGTGGTTTTTAGTAACATAAACGTTAGCACACTCAATTCTCATTTTATTCTACATTCCCCATATGATTTTACTAAACAAAATAAGCACTTGAGAAAAACTGCTGCTTGGATGACCAAGACCCATCATAAAATCTGCTGGAATGACGTGTTGAATTATTATAGAACAGCACAACAACATATAGGAACCAGTAAGAAAAGCAACAGTCGCGCGGCACGCGACAGTGGATACCCTTCGACCTATGTTCCTATGTATGTAGAGATATACATATGCACATACTTTGAAATTATTCTCGACAGATGGCGCTCGTGCTTCGCGCTTGCCCGCCTCCCTTGTTGGCTGACACAAGCAGTTGGTTTTATGCACATACTTTCTTAAATAACTTCTGTGTTTATTGACCGATCGGATTACAATTTCGAGAATACGTAGATATTTTAATGAGCATTGTATATGTTTAAGTCACAAAGTTGTATCTTTAATAAAGCGCTTATAAATTGAGTTAAAAATTAAATTATTAATTTGCGGGGGCGGTGGGCGTGGCATCCAACATTTGAAATAAACTTGATCTGCGCCGGCTACACAGAAATGTTCTTGCCAAATTTGGTAATTCTAGCTGTTATAATAGCTGAGATCTGTGTGTTCATCTGGTCATCCATACATCCGGACATCCCTGTGGCCTAGATGGCGCTGACAGTTGTGGCGGAAATTGCCTATTCTGAAAAGGTCGAGGTGCAGCTGCTGGCTGTGCAAGCTGGTAAGCGAAGTTATTTAAATTTTGTCGTGGTAAAGCAGTCGGTGGTTGTTGTCCGATTTAGTAATATTGAGTTCTTGGAGGCGGAATTGGTGGTTGTCTATTTATGAAGGAAGTGCTGCGAGGAGCAGGTGAAGGTTCAGCAGTTTGGTTCCTAAACTGTCTTGCCTATCCCATGTTTGTAGCATGTCTTGCTCATCCTTTCTTGAATAACTTTTGTGTTTATTGTCCGATCGGATTGCAATTTCGAGAATAAGTAGATATAACTATCAGCTTAGTAAATGTTAAAGTCAGAAAATTTTATCTTTAATACAACGCTTACAAATTGAGTTCAAAAATTCAGTTATTGATTTGCGGGGGCGGTGGGCGTGGCACCCAACATTTGAAAAAAACTTCATCTGCGCCTGGTACACAGAAACCTTCCTGCCAAATTTGGTGTCTCTAGCTCTTATAATAGCTGAGATCTGTGTGTTCATCTGGTCATCCGGACATCCAGACAGACAGACATGGCTCAATCAACTCGGCTAGTGATCCTGAGCAAGAATATATATACTTTATGGGGTCTGCCACGCCTCCTTCTGCCTGTTACATACATTTGCACAAAGTTAGTATACTCTTTTTGACCATTTTCAATGGTCGATGGGTATAAAAACGAATATAAGTTCATAATGCATGCTTCTACAACTTATGATGAACTCATAGAGCGGTATGAAAATTTTGAATTGGTTGATAAGAGCACGACAGAGAAACAGCATTTTAGTGACGGCCAGCAAAATCACAACAACAATAAGAAGGCACCTCGGTGGTTCAATTGTGGAGCGCCTCAACATATGAAGAATGGTTGTAGTGCTGTAGTGAAGTGTTTCAAATGTGGTGCTACTGGCCATATTTCAACGAGTTGCCCCTGGGAATGTTTACCGGAGCTGTTCAAATAGACGACATGAAGACTATGCAAAATTTCATTGTGGTGGCAGACGAAAAAATTTTAAATGATGCTCTACTTGGATATGACTTTCTCACAAAATTTCAATTTACACTGGATAAAAATGGATGCAAGTTTGCTTTGTTGTCAGTTTGCCCGGAAATAGCTGACATAAATCAAATAAGTATTCAAGATTATGGTTGTGCTGAAAGTAATGTGAATACTCCTCCGCAGTGTGCATCCATGAGCACGCAGTGTGTACGGAATCTGATAGAGGAAAATCAGCCAACATTGCCGCTCACTGAGTCATCTGTTCAGCTACGAGTTGTACCGGATGACAGCCAATCGCAAGAGAAACCCGAGGTGGCTGCTAGTGATGATCAGGATATAGCCTCCAAAGACAATGAAAACATGCAGACAGCTCGCGAGGAGGCAGCCAATAAAGAACCAGAGCTGGCAGCAACAGAAGAAGAGAAAGAACAGTACAGCATCGATAATAGCCGAGATGCTGAGCAACGCGACGCCTTCGAAAAGAAGCTGCTGAACAAGGCGCTACAGCTGATAGCAGCGATGCCGTCGATGGAGCACCCGCTTCCATGGAGACAATGGATGTGGACGATGCCGAGAGTGAGGCCGAAGGCGACGACTCTCCGCATGCTATGGGTGACGACCAAGAAGACGAGGGCAATGCAGATAAGCATTCTGTTTCCAGAGAATACGAGGGAATCGACGTAGTTGAGTTGAGTCGCAGAGATGAACAGGAACACAAACAGAATCAATAGGCATCTGCTACAAACGAGAATGATGCAGTCAATGAGGATCAAGACACAGAGAATGTCAATGACGAAGCTGAAGCTGAAGCGGAGCCAATAGACGATGATGCTGGTAACGATGACAATGATGATGATGATGCCTTCTTCCTGGATGTAAATGTTGCTGTTAGTGAATGTCACAATGTGCAGGATGCAGAACTTTCCAACGATTCCGATGTACCATTGATGTTTACGATCCAGAGGATAATCGCAAGAAGAAGGTCATAAAGCGCAAGACGCAAGAAGAAGAAGCGCAAGAAGAATGAGGGTGAGGAGGACAGTGACTTTGTGCAGAAAGGAGCGAATGATCAACTTAAGAAGGAGCTACAGATTGCAAATTCAAAGATTGCTGAATTTAAAGGAGTACGATCTAGAGAGAGTTCCAATGAGTTGATGAACAAAACACATTTGGAGATCATCAACAATAAGCTTGATCAGCAGATGATTATTCAGGAACAGCTCAGACAGGAGCTGCAGACTTCGAAATCGAAATTAGTCTAGTTGGCAGTGGAGAAATCCCGAGGGGAGGAGAATAGAATTCAGCTGAAAGAATAATTGGAGAGTGCCAAAGAAGAGCTATGCATGCGTGCGCGACAGCTTGACAAGCAGCAGGAAGAGCACGAATATATCCGACAGGAGCTTCAAACTGCCCATTCACAACTAACAGATCTGCAAGAGCAGTATAAAGGGGAGCGCAAGAAAAAAACGCAGTTGGAGCAAAGACTTGAATTAGTTAATCAAGAGCTGGATACATAGAAGTTGAAGCACGCGCGTCTTGCAGAGAATCTACAAACTGATATGAAGCTATGGAACTATGCTGAGAACAACGAGGATGACTTATCGTCTGGGACAGACGATGATGAGCAGGATGGCCGTGATGGTACGGGTGGCAACCCTGTAGGCGCCTATCGATAGAGCCAGAGTTGCAGTAAAAAGGAATAATCGAACAGTCAGTTGAAAGAGTTGAAGTCAAGAAGTCGAACGAGAGAGTCGTTGATTAAGTCGTTGTTAAAGTTGTCGTAGAGTCGCGGAAGATAAGTTGTCGTATAGTCGAGGAAGATAAGTTGTAAAAGGCAGACAAGTCGGTTTGCTTTTTAAAATAAAGACGTCGATCGGTCAAGTATGTTAAAGTAGAACTAAGTGAACTGAAGAAAACTATTATTTATATAATCTAATATGTCCGCTATTAACTAATATTTCAATAAATATTACATAAATTCTAAATCTTCTTTATGCATATGGATGGCTATTATGGATAATGTTTCAAGTTCAAAACTATGATATTTGGAATCATCCTTCGTAGCGGTTTTCTAGTAATAAAATATAGAGTGCTATTTCTTATCCTCTTTCCTTTGCAAAGACACTGCACCAAAACCTTGTGCACTTGCATCTGTATGTACCTCTATTTCATCCTTATAATAATATAAACCTAACAATGTAGTTTCGAGAAACTTTTTCCTAGTGTCTCAAAACATTCCCAGTCGTTCTAGGCGTGTCGATAAGCCATACATAAACTACTTATTCGACTACTCCCTACATGGGTAGTTACCATATTCACCCTTTAGTAAACGAACACCGAACTACTAAGTGTCAATCGAAATTTAACGCCTACTTTTCGTCGCTTTCCCGTGTAAGTTTAGCAATATTTAAACCAGTAAGAAAAGCAACAGTCGAGCGGCACGCGACAGTGGGATACTCTTCGACCTACGTTCCTATGTATGTACACATATGCAAATGCACATGATTTGAAATTATTCTCGATAGATGGCGCTCGCGCTTCGCGCTCGCCTGCCTACCTTGTTAGTAGACAAAAGCACTTTGTTTTATGCTCATCCTTTCTTGAATAACTTTTGTGTTTATTGTCCTACTGGCCATATTTCAACGAGTTGCCCGTAGTCAGTGAATTTGGTGCAAGTTGGCAAGAATATCAAACGGCTCAAAATCATTTTAATAAATAGTGTTGAAGTTTTGTGCCTGGTTGACACGGGCTCTACTGTTTCGATCGTAAAGTATTCGGTGTACAAGAAGCTAGTGGATGTTATGCTGAGACCATGTCATACTTTGTTGTGTGGTCTGGGCAACACGGACACTGTGCCCCTGGGAATGTTTACCGGAGTTGTTCAAATAGACGAAATGAAGACTATGCAAAATTTCATTGTGGTGGCAGACGAAAAAAATTTTAAATGATGCTCTACTTGGATATGACTTTCTCACAAAATTTCAATTTACACTGGATAAAAATGGATGCAAGTTTGGTTTGTTGTCAGCTTGCCCGGAAATAGCTGACATAAATCAGATAAGTATTCAAGATTATGGTTGTGCTGAAAGTAATATGAATGCTCCTCCGCAGTGTGCACCCATGATACGGAATCTGATAGAGGAAAATCAGCCAACATTGCCGCTCACTGAGTCATCTGTTCAGCTACGAGTTGTACCGGATGACAGCCAATCGCAAGAGAAACCCGAGGTGGCTGCTAGTGATGATCAGGATATAGCCTCCAAAGACAATGAAAACATGCAGACAGCTCGACAGGAGGCAGCCAATAAAGAACCAGAGCTGGCAGCAACAGAAGAAGAGAAGGAACATTACAGCATCGATAATAGCCGAGATGCTGAGCAACGCGACGCCTTCGAAAAGAAGCTGCTGAACAAGGCGCTGCAGCTGATAGCAGCGATGCCGTCGATGGAGCACCCGCTTCCATGGAGACAATGGATGTGGACGATGCCGAGAGTGAGGCCGAAGGCGACGACTCTCCGCATGCTATGGGTGACGACCAAGAAGACGAGGGCAATGCAGATAAGCATTCTGTTTCCAGAGAATACGAGGGAATCGACGTAGTTGAGTTGAGTCGCAGAGATGAACAGGAACACAAACAGAATCAATAGGCATCTGCTACAAACGAGAATGATGCAGTCAATGAGGATCAAGACACAGAGAATGTCAATGACGAAGCTGAAGCTGAAGCGGAGCCAATAGACGATGATGCTGGTAACGATGACAATGATGATGATGATGCCTTCTTCCTGGATGTAAATGTTGCTGTTAGTGAATGTCACAATGTGCAGGATGCAGAACTTTCCAACGATTCCGATGTACCATTGATGTTTACGATCCAGAGGATAATCGCAAGAAGAAGGTCATAAAGCGCAAGACGCAAGAAGAAGAAGCGCAAGAAGAATGAGGGTGAGGAGGACAGTGACTTTGTGCAGAAAGGAGCGAATGATCAACTTAAGAAGGAGCTACAGATTGCAAATTCAAAGATTGCTGAATTTAAAGGAGTACGATCTAGAGAGAGTTCCAATGAGTTGATGAACAAAACACATTTGGAGATCATCAACAATAAGCTTGATCAGCAGATGATTATTCAGGAACAGCTCAGACAGGAGCTGCAGACTTCGAAATCGAAATTAGTCTAGTTGGCAGTGGAGAAATCCCGAGGGGAGGAGAATAGAATTCAGCTGAAAGAATAATTGGAGAGTGCCAAAGAAGAGCTATGCATGCGTGCGCGACAGCTTGACAAGCAGCAGGAAGAGCACGAATATATCCGACAGGAGCTTCAAACTGCCCATTCACAACTAACAGATCTGCAAGAGCAGTATAAAGGGGAGCGCAAGAAAAAAACGCAGTTGGAGCAAAGACTTGAATTAGTTAATCAAGAGCTGGATACATAGAAGTTGAAGCACGCGCGTCTTGCAGAGAATCTACAAACTGATATGAAGCTATGGAACTATGCTGAGAACAACGAGGATGACTTATCGTCTGGGACAGACGATGATGAGCAGGATGGCCGTGATGGTACGGGTGGCAACCCTGTAGGCGCCTATCGATAGAGCCAGAGTTGCAGTAAAAAGGAATAATCGAACAGTCAGTTGAAAGAGTTGAAGTCAAGAAGTCGAACGAGAGAGTCGTTGATTAAGTCGTTGTTAAAGTTGTCGTAGAGTCGCGGAAGATAAGTTGTCGTATAGTCGAGGAAGATAAGTTGTAAAAGGCAGACAAGTCGGTTTGCTTTTTAAAATAAAGACGTCGATCGGTCAAGTATGTTAAAGTAGAACTAAGTGAACTGAAGAAAACTATTATTTATATAATCTAATATGTCCGCTATTAACTAATATTTCAATAAATATTACATAAATTCTAAATCTTCTTTATGCATATGGATGGCTATTATGGATAATGTTTCAAGTTCAAAACTATGATATTTTAGAATCATCCTTCGTAGGGGTTTTCTAGTAATAAAATATAGAGTGCTATTTCTTATCCTCTTTCCTTTGCAATAACACTGCACCAAAACCTTGTGCACTTGCATCTGTATGTACCTCTATTTCATCCTTATAATAATATAAACCTAACAATGTAGTTTCGAGAAACTTTTTCCTAGTGTCTCAAAACATTCCCAGTCGTTCTAGGCGTGTCGATAAGCCATACATAAACTACTTATTCGACTACTCCCTACATGGGTAGTTACCATATTCACCCTTTAGTAAACGAACACCGAACTACTAAGTGTCAATCGAAATTTAACGCCTACTTTTCGTCGCTTTCCCGTGTAAGTTTAGCAATATTTAAACCAGTAAGAAAAGCAACAGTCGAGCGGCACGCGACAGTGGGATACTCTTCGACCTACGTTCCTATGTATGTACACATATGCAAATGCACATGATTTGAAATTATTCTCGATAGATGGCGCTCGCGCTTCGCGCTCGCCTGCCTACCTTGTTAGTAGACAAAAGCACTTTGTTTTATGCTCATCCTTTCTTGAATAACTTTTGTGTTTATTGTCCGATCGCATTGCAATTTCGAGAATAAGTAGATATAACTATCAGCTTAGTAAATGTTAAAGTTTTATCTTTAATACAACGCTTACAAATTGAGTTCAAAAATTAATTTATTGATTTGCGGAGGCCGTGGGCGTGGCACCCGACATTTGAAATAAACTTGATCTGCGCCGGCTACACAGAAACCTTCATGTCAAATTTTGTGTCACTAGCTCTTATAATAGCTGAGATCTGTGAGTTCATCTGGTCATCCTGACATCCGGACAACCGGACAACCGATCTCGGACATTCAAAAATTTAATCATTTAATTTCATGTCTATCAGATGAAGCGTTAGGTACAGTACAAGCATACCAAATGTCAGCAGCAAATTATCCAAAAGCATTAGCAAGTTTGCACCGTGTTTACGACAATAAATGCCTTATTTTTTTCGATACACTCGCTCAGCTGTTTGACATTCCTCCTAGTGTTGGGAAAACCTCGATGTTTGCGTAACTCGATGATTTCGATGGTTTTGCCTAAAAACCTCGATAATATCGATACATCGAATTATATTTGTTAACTGATAAGCCGCAAAGCTTAAAAAGAAAATAAAACACATTCTTGGTTTTCTACAACCGAAAATGGCCGAAGGTCGGATACAATAAAGTTAGCAACGTGCTTGTCTAAAGCCTGTTTTGGAATGGAAGTGTTGTCATATTTGGAAGGTGTAAGAAATACGAAAAATCCTACCAATCTGCTTGGAAACATCCACATGTTTTGTGTTTGGGTCAACTCGTTTTAAATGATCTGACAAGTCTGTAGTATTGCCACTTGTCTTATAAATGTTTCCACATATAATGCATTTGGCTTCTCTGGTAAAGGTTAAATACCTGCATGCGTCACCGATTTTGTTTAAATTTTTTTTACTGATAGGGGTATATTTATCATGATTTTAGGTGAAAGAATTATTTGGCGGTCGCTTCTAGTTTTTTTTTAATTGAATTTTGAAAATAATTAAATTTACATGATCTCCCAAATTTTAATTTTTTACTTGAGCTGCATGGAGATTTATCGGCTTCTTCCAATAAAATACTTTCGAAAGCTAGACATGAAAAAGTACGTATGTACGTAGAATTCACAAACTAACTTACTGGCTTTTTGTGCACTTGCTAAAAATTTGTCCATGTTGAAACCAGATGTGCGCCTGCAGCGTGAATGTTGGAACCTAATCGCCCTTTTTGCTTATGCATAGATTCGCTCTTGAAAGAACAAATTAACGTAACGTAAGTGTTGGACACTATCGAAAACATCGAAATATAAACATCGATGTACATCGAAGGCAACACAGCATCGATAACATCGATAGTCGTCCGATGTTTTCGCAGCTCTAATTCCTCCTGTGACTAAGCCATCTGCATCCGCATTGAGGTCAATAATTGATAAGGTTTCGGCAATTTTTGAGTCCCTTTTGCCATTGGGTAATGAAAAGGATGTAGCCAATGCAATGATCATTCATCTCGTTCTATCTAAGGTAGATTATATTACAAAATCAAAATATGAAGAGCAACTTGATTTTGATGTTTTGCCCAAGTGGTCTGACTGCGTTATAAATCTCAATAGGCGATAGCAACATCTGACTGCAGAGGAATCCTCAAGAGCCAGAGTTGAACCAAAACCTGAGATCCTAATTAGAAAACCCACAAAGTCATCATTTGCCTGTTCCAAATCTACAAGTTCAGTTGATCCGAGTTGTCTGTATTGCAACTCTAACCATAGTATTGTCAACTGTCAAGGGTTTGCAGCAATGCCTGTTCTGGAACGGTTTGAATTCTCCAAGGGTAAAGGGCTATGTATAAACTGTCTTCATCAGGACATAAAACCTCAATGTACACATACTCTAAGTGCGGAGTTTGCTCTAAATCGCATCACACCTTAATGCACAGGTATATAGCTCAGAATCAGTCCCATAGTCCACAGACTAAGCCAGTTCTTAGCGCTCAAGTAAATCACATTGCCAGTGACAATGCGCAATCCATACTTGCTACAGCTGTAGTCAAAGTACATGATAGGTTCAGGTTCATTTTGCCAGAGCTTTATTAGATGGAGGCTCTCAAGCTAATTTTATTACATAGAGCTTTGCACAAACCCTTCTGCTCTCAAGAACCAATAGTAGCGTGACTGTGTCAGTATTAGGCAAGTCAAATTTAGTAGCCAAAGGTGAAGTCAATGCTACAGTGCACTCTCGAGTAAATAACTACCAGTTTAGTGCAGATTTTTGGGTTCTAAGCTCAATCACGTCAGATCAGCCAGATTATAACCTCCCGATCAGCAAACATTGAACTAGCTGATCCTCGTTTCCACAAACCTCAGAAGATAGACTTGTTAATTGGAGTTGATCACTTCTTTGAGATGCTGTGTTCGGGACAATTTAAATTATCTGAAGATGCACCTTTACTACAAAAAACATTATTAGGATGGGTAGTAGCTGGTCGATGGACACAATTAAATACTCACCCGGTATCTTGTGCCATGATTGCTACTTCAGAACATGGTACATTAGAAGCTCTTGTAGAAAGACTTTGGGAGATAGAAGAAATGCCGAAAGTATGTTCAAATGTTAAATATTCAGCTGAGCAACTTGCATGTGAGGATCATTTTAAGAAAAACATACGACAGTTGTCTTCAGGTAGATTGGAGGTTAGTTTGCCATTTAAATCTGACCCGTTTGGTTTGGGGTCTTCATTTGATGCAGCTAAGCGTCGATTTTTATCATTAGAGCGTAGATTGTCTAAAGACTCTACACTCTATTCAATGTACACTCAATTTATAAAAGAGTACCTTAAGTTAGGCCATATGTCAGCTACAAATAATCAGATTCCACCAGGACCACATTATTTCATACCACATCATTGTGTCCTGAGGCCTGATAGTAGTACCACCAAACTTCGAGCTGTTTTTGATGCCTCGTGCAAGACAACATCACAGAAATCATTAAATGATATGCTTATGGTGGGTTCTACTATTCAGAGGGAACTAATTTTGTCTTTAATTCGGTTTCGTTTGAATCGGTATGCACTGACAGCCGATGTAGAAAAAATGTATAGACAAGTAATGGTGGCTGAACAAGATCGCAACTTTCAACTCGTTTTGTGGCGAGAAAAACCAACTGATGATTTGCAAGTCTTTCGGTTAAATACCGTAACTTATGGCACATCAGCATCTCCGTTTTTGGCAATACGATCATTGCAAGAACTTGGTTTTCGCCATAAGGATTCGCTTGCCACTGGAGCTGAAGTGATTTGCAATGACTTTTTTGTGGATGACATGCTCACAGGAGCTGACGACCTTGACACACTAAATATAATATGTAAACAAGTGTCGGAAATCTTAGCTTCAGGCGGACTAAAATT
This sequence comes from Zaprionus camerounensis, assembly GCA_018904165.1. Taxonomy (NCBI): domain Eukaryota; kingdom Metazoa; phylum Arthropoda; class Insecta; order Diptera; family Drosophilidae; genus Zaprionus; species Zaprionus camerounensis. The sequence continues at coordinate 78,654 of JAEIFS010000557.1, read as the reverse complement.
ATCAAAGTGGTTTTCTAACCATCCACAATTATCAAAAGGAAGTCAATGTGAAAAATCCTTTTACTTCAATGATGCCGATTCTACCAAGACCTTAGGAATGACGTGGATTCCAAAAGGTGATATATTTCGATATCGCTTTGACAAAAAATTTCAGGATATATTTCCTACAAAGCGCACAATACTTTCGATCAGTGCTTGTTTGTTCGATCCACTTGGACTATTGAGTCCAATAAGTGTCAGTGCAAAAATATTGCTGCAAGAATTATGGCAGTTGAAATTAGATTGGGATGAGTCTATCGCCATGTCTTTGACTACAAGTTGGTCAAATTTCACGCAAAATTTGCAGGACATTCATACTATCGAAGTACCAAGATACATTTATGCTAGTGGAATATTCAAAAGTTCAGATTCATGGATTTGCAGATGCATCCACCCACGCTTATTGTTGTTGTTTATATGTTCGAGCACTTTATAAGGGAAAAATTCAATGCCAACTGCTCAATGCCTAAGGCAAAGGTAGCTCCATTAAAAACAAAAACAATCCCAAGGTTTGAATTATGTGCGGCCACAATGTTGGCTCAATTTTGGTCTTCAATAAAACATGTACTTGATCATTGTAGAATCGAGAGTGTGCATTTTTGGACAGATTCTGAAATCACACTACATTGGATAAATACTTCGCCATCCATGCTTGCAACTTTCGTAGCCAATCGTATTGCTACAATTCAAGAATTGTCTCAGAGAATATCCTGGCAACATGTACCAACTAAATTTAATCCAGCAGATATTGCATCTCGCGGATGTACTGTTCAGGAACTGAAGGATTCTCTTTGGTTCAATGGACCTTACTTTTTATTAGAAAATGAAGAACATTGGCCCAAAAATAATCATATAGCGATTCCAGCTGACATGTTAAATTTAGAATTTAAGAAAACTGCAAATGTCTTTATTGCCACTGGAGAAAACTTTTTGGTAAAATGGATGAGTCGCATTGGGTCGTATACAAAGCTAACTCGTATTCTCGCTTATATGTATAAATTTCTAAATTTGTGTAAACCACAGAAACGATCGAAACAATAAAGTTCCGACGAGCTGCATTTCGCCTCGTTAAAATTATTTGAAATTATTCAAAGAAACGAGTATGTAAATGAATATGACAAGATTAAGAGAGCCAAACCCCTTCAGCCTGGTTTACAGGCATTAACTCCCTTCGTCCAAAAATTCTCTAAAAGTAAAAGACGCTTTTCTTTAATCAGAGTAGGTGGCAGACTTTTAAATGCTCCATTGTCACATAACACTAAATTTCCGATTTTATTGCCAAAAAAAATCATTTGGTTGAAATATATCTTCGACATTTACATCTAAAAAATTACCATGCCGGTCCAAAAACAATGCTCAGTCTGCTTCGACAAGAGATTTGGATCGTAAATGCTCGAAGAGAATGCACTCAAATAGTTCGGAGATGCATTCATTGTTTTCGATATAAGCCAAAATTATTAGGCCAAATAATGGGTGATCTACCCACAGACAGATTTTCCGCAGTGCGTCCCTTTTATATCTGTGGAGTTGATTTTTGTGGACCAATAAACATTTCATTACGAATTCGTGGCCGGCCACCTATTAAAATGTATATAACAATATTCGTATGTTTTGCTTCGAAGGCTGTTCACATTGAGTTGGTTACTGATTTATCCACTAATTGTTTTATTATTGCCCTTAGAAGTTTCATCGCAAGACGTGGCGTTCCGCGGAGGATATATTCCGACAACGCGACGAACTTTCTAGTTCGAGCCAGGAACCAGCTCCAGGACCTTCTGAAGGCATTCGAGGAGCAGAGGTCTCAACTGCATTAGTTCGCAAGGGAAACCGGGATGGACTGGCAGTTCATAAACCCCCGCGCCCCCCACTTCGGAGGACTTTGGGAAGCAGCGGAGTAGAATTTTTTTTCCAAATACATTATTATTATTATTATTATTAATGTAAGGGAGTCTCACGGCAGAGAAGGGGCGAGGCACTGCGACCAGAATGATCTTTTGTGCCTATAATGCTCTCCCTATCGTGACAAAAGCTGTTCAGCTTCTCTAATGAAGCATAACAGGTCTTTTGTCGAGGAACGGACAATGTGCTCGGGAACTGTGGTTTCCACGTGCAGATGTTTCCTCCTAATCCATACCAAGGCTGGACAATTTCACAGGATGTGTTTCGTGGTTTCGTCGTCCTCTTTACAGAGCCTGCATTCTGCATCAGAGGACAGACGCATTTTTTTGAGGTGATAGTTCACCAAGTGGTGTCCACTAAGGTAGTCAACAAGGAGATAGAGATCTCTCCGAGAGAGTAGGTATGTTCTTCGCTTAATCGAGGGATTCGTAAGCTCTCTGGCCTGCCTCATCCCTGGTTGGAAGAACCAGTAGCGTTCGGTCAGCCTATTCGCCCATGTTTTCACAAGGGATGAAATAGTTGACCACCCCACGCCGCAGAATGGTTCGGGACCATGCAGAGGGGCTGATGACCCCGCCTTCGCTAGCTCATCCGCTAGCTCGTTGCCCTGGAAACCAGAGTGTCCAGGTACCCAGGAGGGTAACTTTGTTTCTGTTGGAAAGCCTCTGGAGACAGTTCCAACAGTCGGCCACCATACGTGAACCTACTCTTTTTGAGGAGAGGGCTAGTATGGCAGCTTGGCTGTCCGAGAAGATGTAGATATTCGCTCCTCTGATCCCCTTCTCAAGGATAAGACGACAGCAGAACTCGATGGCATGAACCTCGGATTGAAAGACCGTGGGCCACTTGCCCATAGCAATCGAGGTTTTGGAGTTGGGACCATGTATCCCAGCTCCAACCCCCTGATCAGTCTTTGACCCGTCAGTACACCAGTGTATACCATGAGGGTCACTGATGGGGTTGCCAGCATCCCAGTCCCTCCGGTCCGGGATGAGGGTTCTGAATTTTGCGCCAAAGAAGAGTTCCTTGGTCATAGAATCTGATCTAGAGCAGATCTCTAAGCCAGGAATGTCTTTGATAAGTCTAGCATGCCCCGATTCGGTAGCTAGAAGCCCGGATTGAAGCTTGATTCTAAGAAGACTCATAGCGGCGACTTCTTGTATTTGAATGTGCAGCGGAGTCAAATTTAAAATTGATTCCATTGCTGCTGTGGGACAGGTGCGAAGTGCACCCGTCAAAGACAGGCAAAGCAGCCTATGCAGTTTAGTGCATTTGTTGATGGCAGTGACCTGCGCAACCTTAGGCCACCACACAATGGCAGCGTAGGTGACGATGGGTCTTACCATCATCTCAAATAACCACCGGATGGTGCAGGATTTGAGACCCCAGATCCTACCAAAGAATCTTCTGCAGGCCCACATGGCATGAGTTGCCTTTGATAGGGTGTTGTTTAGATGGGAGTTCCAGTTCAGTCTTTTATCAAGAGTTACCCCTAGATATTTAACCTCGTTGGAAAGTCCCACGGGAGAGCCGCCAATGTGCAATTGACCTATGTCAACGAGATGGCGCTTAGTGAAGGGAACGATAATTGCCTTTTGTGGATTGATGCTCAGACCTACATCTACGCACCATCTACTAACCGTGTTCAGAGCAGATTGCATCAGCTCTGTCACGGTGTTGGCAAAGTTCCCAATCACTATGAGCGCCAGGTCGTCAGCGTAGCCGATTGCTTCCACGCCCTGTTCCGCAAGAATACTCAGTAGTTCATCAACTACTAGGGACCAGAGTAAGGGGGATAAAACCCCTCCCTGGGGACAACCCTTAACCGCACTAATGAAAGCAGTCGTGGAGTCCAAGGTAGAGGAAATAGTCCGGTGTTTGAGCATAGCATCAATCCATCGGATTAGAGGACGGGCGATATTTCTGCGCTCCAGCGCAGCAGAAATAGACCCGTAGCCGGTATTATCGAAAGCACCCTCTATATCAAGCAAAGAGCACAGAGCAATGTTCTTGGATACGAGGGCTCTTTCGATTTTGCCCACTAGCTTGTGAAGAGCGACCTCCGTCGATCTTCCGGCAATATACGCAAACTGCGTGGGATGCAGAGGATAAGTTTTCTGCAGAGAGCACCGAATGTGCTGGTCTACGAGCCTTTCCGCTGTCTTAAGCAGAAAGGAGGTAAGACTGATCGGCCGATATGACTTAGGCTGATCAGGGGGACGATTCCCTTGTTTGGGAATGAATACCACATTGACTCTCCTCCAAGAGATGGGTATGTAACCCCAAGTGAGACTAGCTCTAAGAAGGCCGACCAGCGGATCAAGAATATGATCCAGGCTGTTTTGTAGAAGGGCTGCAAAGATTTGATCGCCCCCTGGGGCTTTAAAGGGAGCGAAGGAATCTACCCTTTCTGCCCATTTGACCTTTTCAGGGTCGAAGATGGTTCCTGACAGACTGGACCCACGTGAGTCCGGTGACAAGGTGGCGTCATCATGACTGGATAGATCTGGGTTCGCCACCGAACCTGGGAAGTGGATTTGTAGTAAAAGGTCAAGTGCTTCCCTGCGATCTTGAGTATAAGAGCTATCTGCTCTTTTAAGAAGCCCTATCCCATTAAACGACCCTTTGGCCAATACTTTGTGGAGCCTCGCTGCCTCTGGCAATGATTCGATGCTACCAAATTAGCTGCGCCACGTATCGCGTTTAGCACGTCTAATGTTCTTGTTATAATTGGTGAGAGCGTCCCTATAGACATCCCAACTGACACGGTTAGATCTGGCCTTGTTAAATAGGCTTCTAACCTTCCTTCTTTGTGCAGCGAGTTCCTCGTTCCACCATGGAACTTTACGGTTAACCTTTAGGGTCTTCTGAACAGAGCTGTCCTCGAAGGATGTGATTAGCACATCTTGAAGCATGTTGGCAGCAAGTTCTATCTCACTGATAGAATTGGGGTTGCTGATCAACGAGTCTGCTTTAAAAGCTGATGGTCCGACAAAGTGGAGTTGCTGACTAGGGTAAGGTCCAGAACCTCTTCCCTAATGGCGTTAATAAAAGTAGGCTTACACCCTATGTTAGCAACATCTAATTGACAACACAATAGATACTCTAAAAGGGACTTACCATTTATTGACGTCGCTGCTTCCCCAGATCGTGTGATGCGCATTTGCATCACAGCCGATCACAAGCGGCTTGTTGTGCAGGCGGCAGAAGTCCACTAGCCGCTGAACCTCTGTAGGGGAACGTCATCCACGTCGCCCGGGAAGTAGGCAGAGGCAATCACTACCTCCCGGACACCCTCAGCCGTGGCTACCTCAATAGCCGTTGCCACCAGGTCTCTGTGGATGAAGTTAGGTAAAGGGAAGTGTCTCACATTGTTATTAACAACAATAGCAGTGCGAGGGGCACCACCCATACGGTCATATAATAACTTACATGATCCGCAGGATAGTCCACGGATATGGCCACCGATCACCCATGGCTCTTGGACGAGAGCCAGGTTGATGCATCCTCGCAGACGACCCTGCACAGGGTGGCGGACGAAGGTCACCTGCCTTGCCCCCCGAGAGTCATTACCTCGGATGCCCTTCTGCAGTCTGGATGTGCTGCTCGGGGGAGGTCGCCTAGCGACCCCGATCGCCGGAGGTACCCTTGCGGGTGGTTTCCGCACGGAGGTGGTGATGAGCCTTGACGGGATAGGGGGGCGTCCGTTGCCAAGCACCGGCCTCGTACGGCCCGTTGTGGGCTTGGGGGCAGTCACCACAATGACCGGGGGCTTAGGGATTTCGGTTTTCAGCGCGACTGCGGCTGCGGCACTAGTGGACGCCACCGGAGCTTCAGCCACTGCTGTCACGCCGGTAGAGGCCACCGTTGCCGCCGCCGGAGGAGCGCTGATAGGGGGGGGAATGGTTGGAGATGGGGAAGGGGACAGGGCAGGAGTGGGAGAGACCCTGACGGCGGAGTTCTTAAGGATAAGTTTCACCCTGGTGAACCGGTATTTCACATTACCATTAAGATCCGTCAGGACCTTATACGACGCCTCGTCGACCATCATCGCGAGGTGTGTCGTTTTGCCGTTAAGGCTGTGTTGAACCACCCGCCACAGCTTCGTCGAGAAGCGTTCATAATTTTGGTTATCCAACTGTCCCAAAATTGAGGCGGGTGGGAGTTCAGCGCTGTTGGGGAAGTAACCTCTAATGAGGTGAGCTCTTGGGAACTCAGGTTCCTTCAACAGTTTAACATCAAGGCAGCTGATGGACCTGATTGTCCAACAGCTCCCCTGACCCACTCAGCGGTGATGCTATCCTCGCACACAAGGAGCAGCCATTCATTTCGAGGTATACAGGCCTCGAAACCTGGACCGGCAACCTATGTGGAGGGCAGCGACATTGCCTTCAGGATGTTGTCTTGCACCGTAGCCAACTGCTCCGGTGAAAGGGGTTTAGTGGGATCAGCCGAAGTGAAGCCCAGTTTCACTCTGCTTGCCACTTGGCTGAAGAGTGGCTTTGTGGACTCCACATGAGTCTTTTTAGGCTTCTTTGAGGACCCTTGGGGCTCGGGGAACGTGTCGTCAGCACGCGTCCGCTTAGCCTTGGTTTCCGTGGGGGGCGCAGTGGCGATAGCAAGAGCCTCTGCTCTGCTCGAACCCTTTGCGAGTGCAGCTTTGAATAGCTTCTTCTCACGGGTCTTCATTTTGACAAAGGCGTTCCCCGAGTCCAGTCACAGCGTCTAGATTTGGGAGCCTGCTTCCGTGAGGCCTGACCTCTGAGAGGCCACGGAAGCGTCGTCAGCAAAGCTGATCAGGTCACCGTCAGCTTCAGCGTCAGAGGACATCACCTCGACGTTTTGCTGCATGCCTGAGCAGTTGTTGGACGAGAAAGCAGCACTAGCGAGCTCAGTGTCCAAGGGAGTTCGTGGCCTATCCGAGTCCCCAGAAATACTAGAGTCGAAACCCGTAGTATTGGGGGTGGAAGCCAGCAGCCCAATAGCTGTAGTGCTGGTGTTGGGATCGGCCGTGAGGGCTTCACCCTGGATTGATGCTATCAAAGCCGCATCAGACTTTTCTGTTTTTTTAGTTAGTTCCATAAAATTTGGTGCCAAGAGTAGGCGGGAAGGGAAGGTCACCAACGACATAGCCCGCGTGCCGTGGGAAGTCTGAATGAAACTGGAGGGCGACAGGTATCCAGAGTCCTCATACTAGAGACCAGGCTACCCCTGGCCATGCATCCATTAGCGTATGCTGTTCCGCCTTGGATTGGGGTGATTTATAGATTCACGATCTTCGCCCGACTACAATTAGTCAGCACCCCTAGCAGAGACATGACCGTACTAGGGGCCTGCTTCCAGCCGCCCCCACGTAGAGAGTGTAGCCGCACTTCCGTCAGTAGGAGTAAGGACGGCACGTACCACAGCCAAAGCTATGGTTACATTTATTTCCCTTTTCCCCCCTCTGGGGTTGAGGGCAAAAAATAAAAAAAAAATGGTTAAAATTTAAAAAAAAAAAAAAAAGTTTTAAATAAAAAAAAGCTAGGTGGGAGTTTTTTTTTTTTTCTTTTCCCTCTCCCTTGTTAAAAAAAAAAATTTTCCTCTTTTGGGTTATTGAACTTGGGGGGGTTTATTTTCAATCCGTAGCAGCCTAGCTTATTTTCACTTTCCGCGAAGTTCCGTTAAAAAAGAGCAATAATTAAATTGCTTATTTACTTAACGTACTACAAATCCGTGTTATTATTATTTTCGGTTTTGAAATTCGTTCACTACCGACTTCCGACTACTCCCTACAGGGGTAGTTACCCTAGTCACCCTAGGGTAAGCCAACGCAGAACCACTAAGTATCAACTAAGTTGAACGCCTACTTTTAGTCGCTTTTTTCGTCTTCAATTTCTCACTATATTTTCGATAATGTTAATTTTTGTCTTAGTTGGCTTTGACAATTACAAAAACAATTGTCATGCTGAAATTGTTTTGCTTTGTCAATGATAACATAATTTTAGACAAATGTTAATAATTCATCTGTATTGCCAATTGGAAATTATTTGGCTAATCTATTCTGAAGAACTGTGATGAATTTCTTAGCCAATTAATAGACGAATTGAAAAAGAAATTCTTAGATGGAAATAAGACCGACGAAAAGTGTATCAAAATGGAACTTAGAGTCAAAGATTGTGATAAACCAGCCAGAGCTACCAAAACTGAAACTGGGAAGTTATTAACAGACGATGACTTCAAAAATACAAAATATGGATAATCCGGCTGTTTCGAACGATAGACGTTGGATGGCGCTGACGATATATCACACACAGCACACAGCTCCTCTGGCAGCGCCATCTGCCGGCAATGTTTAACTTCTTGCTGAATTTTAAAATAAAAAACACAATATTTAATATATAAATCATTATTTTAATGCATTTTATCTTTGGGTACTCTTGCCAGCCACCTATTCATGGGTATATACATAAGTACTCTAGTCATGGGTACTCTTTTTACGTACCCATTCAGGGGTAACATCTTACGTACTCTTTTTGTAGGTACTTCTTTCACTAGCCCATTCATGGGTACCTACATAAGTACTCTAATCAGGAGTAGTCAATTGTAGTAGCTAAGTAGGGGTAGTTCCTTAGTAAGTACTTATTTCACTAGCTACGAACTAGTCACCAGAACTATAGGGATTCTTACTTTTTTTCCTCAAACGAAAATTCATTTTTTTTTCTTCAATAAGTCATATATAAGTGTTTTGCAATCGTTGAAAAAGCCTTAGTGAATCTTCTGAAATATGAACACAATCCCAAAAAGCTTCTGACACCATTCACCTTATCTGGTACTGGAAAATCTCTAATTTCTTCTATTCCCTTGTCATTGGCCTGTATTCCCTAACTTGTTAATAATAATAAATATTGAACACTCGACTGCAGGAACTCACATTTGTCCATTCTTATGTTGCTTGTCAATCTATCAAAAATTTCTCTTAGTATTGTACTTGCATGTTGTTCCCTTATTCCTTTGCTTATCCATATATATAATAACTTTATACTGCGTTATCATTGTAAGGATGTTTTCTCAGGCTGGGGTACATATCTCAGTCTCGCCAGGGTCTTTACAGAAAATTTATATAAAACTAGGACTATCATGACTTTAGTAAGAGAAGAGCTACTAGTTGGTCATACCCTACTGGGGTATTACAGAGTATAGGGGACACACGTGGTCTATGTTACGCATGTGTACTCGCTGGAAAAGTGGATCTCCACATGGGTCCTACCATCACGTGGTCCGTTGGTAACTCACGTGCACGTGTCGCGTGTCGCGCGTGCCTGGCGGGCTGCTCGTCGTGAGAAAACGCACGCGGCCGCGGGTACTTTCGCTTGCACTCCCCTTAGTCGCTCGTCGGTGTATTCCACCATCCGCAACTAGGTAAAGTGTACGCTCACGCACCTCGCTTGCCACCTATCGCCCACTCACGCCGCCTCTCACGGTCGGTCGTTGGTCGTGCAGAGTGCCCGTGACCGCAGGTGCTCTCGCCTGTACCCCACGAGCCGCTCAGTGGGGTATTCCACCACGCCGCAGACTCATTAGAGTACACGCTCACACACCACTTGCCAACTGGCATCTCACTCACGACTCACGATCGGCCGCTGGTCGTGCTAAAATGCCCGTGACCGCAGATACTGTCGCCTGTACTCCCACAAGTCGCTCTGCGGTGTATTCCACCACGCCGCAACTGTTAAAGCACACGCTCACGCACCCACTTTCCAACTGGCGTTTCACTCACGACACAAATCACGAGTGGCCGTTGGCCGTGCGGAAGCGCCCGTGACCGCAGGTAGCTTCGCCTGTACTCCCACAAGTCGCTCGATGGTGTATTCCACCACACCGCCACTCGTTGGAGCACACGCTCACACGCCCACTCGTCAACTGACGTTCACTCACGACACGAACTGTTCGTGTGTACGCCCAGAATCGCTTACTGGCCAGCGGAGCACCGGCATACCAGAAAGCGCGACTCTGCAAGTACACACTCACATAAGCACACACGTACACGACACTTTTCACTTTGCTCTAGAGGGGGTGGGGGGAAATGTATCACTGGGTATATTTAATAATCACTGCGGGTTTGTTTCATTTAAATGTGTAATAACATGCTTTTATTCATTGTTTCCTAGCGCTAGTTACTTATTCTAGTTAGGCCCTGCCTTCCTGCCTACTTCGCACCATCTACGTTAGCTATAACTGTTACTTCGGTATTTAAATATTTCTCCAGCTCACCTGGACTCTCCTGCTACAGGGTTCATCCTTTGATGTCCTTTCTGATGTCCTTGAGCGGGCACTTTGCACTTTTTTTAACTTTTGCACTTATTATTTCCCCGTGGGAGAGAGCTATGCTTCCGGCTTAATTGGCTGCTCGCGATCAACTGCCCTTGGCCCAGTTTTCGCAGCTTCCATTTTTCTGCCGCGAACATGTCGTCGCTGCTGCGTACATGTCGCTGCTGCTTGCCTGTCGCCGCTGCTTGCATGTCGCCGCTGCCTTCGTCCGATCGTGCCCGGCTGCTGTGACTTTGTTCGCACTTCGGTGCCTGCACGGCGCCGTTCGCACTTTTCTGCATGCACGGCGCCGTTCGCACTTTTCTGCATGCATGGCGCCGCTGCTTGCCTAGCTTCGCTGCTGGCTGCGCGTCGCTGCTGGCTGAGCGTCGCCGCTGGCTGAGCGTCACTGCTGGCTTAGCGTCGCTGTTGGCTTAGCGTCGCTGCTGGCTTAGCATCGCTGCTTGTCTGGCGCCGCCTTGTGCTGTCTGTGTACGAGCTCTGGGTGCCTGAACACCGTTACTTGTGCAGCTGCCTGACCAAATGCGCGAGCTCTGGGTACCGAGGCACCGTTACTAGTGCAAGTGTTCGACTGTTCGCTAGCTCTGGGTCCCGGGGCCCCGTTACTTGTGTGTGCACAAGCTCTGGGTACCGAGGCACCGTTACTAGTCATGGGTGCCGAGTGTGGCGGATTTACCCTACGTTATGTGCCCTTTTCCTATGTTCTGCCTATGCCCTTGCTTTTGCCTATGCTTCTGCTCATGTCTCCAAGAAATACCATCGGGTATATTGGGCTTAGAGGTAGCTTAAGTGTCTATTTATTTGATATTAGAACGAATGTAATGATTGACGTCGCTTCATGTGTCGTCACAATTTAAATTAAAGGAATATATATATATGTAAATAACATTATGTGGCGTCGCTCCATGCGGCGTCACACCCCCCCTTACTTCACCGGGGATAAGGTGGACGTGGCCTAATGAACGGGGTGGATTTCACTTCCGCTCGCGGAAGGTCACTGCCCCGTGCTGGTTGACCCGCGCGCGGTATTTAACGCCATCTCCCTCGACCAACAGGCACGCCACTTTGCGGGGGTGCCGCTCCATGTGGGCCTGCACCTTCTCGATCGCCCGTCGGGGTAACCAGTGGTCGAACGTGGGCACCCTCCAATCCCTGGGTGCGGGAGCCCACTGTTCGGGGTGTCGTCGACCTTGGACTGGCGGTCGGAGGGTTCCGTCCGCACCATCGCCAGCAACGCCTCTCCCAACTCGAGGCGGTGATCGACCACCGGGCGGTAAGGTGGCCGCGGGAAATCCTCGTCGTCATCCGACCCCTCCTCGGAGGACGAGGAGAACGGCCCGTCCCGCACCTTCATGTACACACTCCTCCCTTTTAGAATGCTCTTAAGGGGAGGAGGTGTAATGATGCGCCAGGTCCGCGCGGTTGGGAAGACCGGGTCGTCCTCACTCGGGCAAGCCTGGCTTGCGGTCGGGGTGTTCTCCGTGGTCGGTGATGGCCCGGCCGGAGAGGTCGCTGCTTGCGGTGGCGTAGGCGGGAGTCCCTCGCTGTCTGCTACACTGATGGGGCTATAATGTCCCGTCTCCTCGGGGTAAGCGGCGGGTTCTTGGCCCGTGGGGGTGCCGGCCAGGCAGTGGTCCACAAAGCGGTGGATGGCTACTAGGTCCTCCACCTCGGGAACCCATTCCGTCATCTCCTCGGGCTCGGCTATCATAGGTGTCGCTTCCAGGGGAACAGGTGGCGGCATGTCGCCGAAGCCCCACTCGTCATCTATTAGGTCGATGACCCCGTCCCCCGTCGATCGCTGGACCAGCATGCGCCATTCGCGATCCGAATCGGGGCTATTATAAAGAAGATGCTTAAAATACCTGTGCTTTCTACTTCCTATCGGGCCCTAATGGTGCGAAACGAGAAACTCTACTGCGATCTTACGAGTAAGTACATATTACGATTCTGGTTCCAAGCATGGAAATTTGTTTTAGTCTACCCCACCCGGTACCTGTTAACCCTCGATGGTCGGTTCCTCCCCATAAAATGCCTTCAAGTCGGCCAATCCTGCGCTGCGTCTCTTCTTCGTCTTTGCGTCTTGAAGGCGTAGGATCGTGGGCGAGATGTAGCTCACGACTCGATAGGGTCCATCGTAGCGGGGTGCCAACTTGGCGGCGAATCCATCGGCTGCCTTCGACAGGTGGTGCTGTCTTAACAGTACGAAGTCGCCGATGGCCGGCTTCCACTCTCGGCGGCGCAGGTTGTAGTACTTCCCTTGGTCCGCGCTTGCTTGTTGCGCATTCTCGGTGACGGTTTTGAATACGTCCTGCAGGTGTCGCTCCTTCTCCTCGGGCAACCGTGATTCCGCCCTTATGACAGGAGTAACCTCTTCGTAAAGGGCCCCCGGCAACCGAGGCTCGCGCCCTTGTACGAGATAGGCTGGGCTAAATCCGGTAGTGTCCGAGGCGCTGGTGTTGATCGCCAGGCTGATCTCGGGGAGGCGTTCATCCCATGTTCGCTGCTGGTCGTCCAGGTACTGCGCCACCATGGTCTTCACGGTCCTGTTTACCCTCTCCGTGGGGTTCTGCTGCGGGGTGTATGGCGCGGTATGCTGCAGAGTCATGCCTAGCTGTTTGCAGAACGTGGCGAAGGCTCGGCTCGTGAACTGCGTACCGTTGTCGCAGACTATCATCTTCGGCACTCCAAACCTGGCCAGGATTCGTTCTCTGAACGAGCGCATCAGGTGTGCTGCCGTCGCTTTACGCAAGGGCACCAGCTCCACCCACTTGGAAAAGGCGTCGAAGAATACCAGTAACATGGTATTCCCGTGGGTAGAGCGCGGGAGTGGTCCTACGAAGTCCGCACAGAGCACGTCGAATGGTGCATGCACTTGCCGGGTGTGCATCTGTCCAGGTGGTTTCAGTTGGCTGATCTTGAATTTCTGGCAGGTCTCGCACTTCCGTACGTAACGTGCTACGTCCCGGAAGAAATACCGCTGCCTGGCCAGAAATACCGCTGACGAATCCGGTTTAGGGTCTTTCGTACCCCCTGATGTCCGGCTGTGGGCTGGTCGTGGCATTCTTGAAGCACCCGTTGGCGTTGTGGTTTTGGTACACACAACTTCCAAGGGGTGTAGTCCTCGTCGTCCGGCCGAAATCCTCCTCGTCGATAGAGCTGGTCGTTCTCCCTCAGGTACTCTGGATACTTCTCGGGTTCCCTCCTAGTCAACTCCAGCATCCGGGTTGTCCACGCACAGGGTGGAGTCTCCTGCGTGACCTGTCGTAGAGTCTCCAAGGGCTGCCTGGACAAAGCGTCGGCTACGATGTTTTGGTCCCCGCGGCGGTAGTGCACGTTGAAGCGGAACTGTTGTAGCTCTAACGCCCAGCGCGCGATCCTTCCAGTAGGGTTCTCGATGCTGTTCAACCACTTCAACGCCAGGTGGTCGGTGACTACGTCGAATTCGTAACCTTCAAGGTAGCATCGAAGCTTCCTGATTGCCCACACAATGGCCAGACACTCCTTCTCCGTAGTCGAATAACGGCTTTCGGCTACTGAGAGGCGTCGGCTTGCGTATGCGATGACTCGCTCCGTTCCCTGGATCTGTTGCGTCAGCACTGCTCCTAGTCCGACGTCGCTCGCATCTGTCTGAAGGGTGAAACGTTCGGCAAAGTCCGGGCAGGCTAGGACTGGCGCTTGCGTGAGACTCGTCTTTAACGCCTCGAACGCTAGCTGTTGTTCCTCGCTCCAAATCCATCGCTGGCCTTTCTTTAACAGTGACGACATGGGTTGTACCAGGGAGGCGAAGTTCGGCACAAACCTCCGGTACCAGGAAGCGATGCCTAAGCATCTCCGCAACTCCCTGACAGTCGTTGGCGGCTGAAGTTCCTTTATCGCGGCGATCTTGCTGGGGTCGGTGTGGATGCCACCTTCGCTGACCTGGTGCCCCAGGTAAATGATGCTCTTCTGGAAGAAGCTGCACTTGGCCTTATTCAGGCGCAAGTTCGCGTTCCGAAGCCACCGGAACACCTCTCGTAGGTTATCCAGATGCTCTTGGAGGGTGCGTCCTACTACGACGATATCGTCGAGGTACGCAAACGCGTGCGGCTCCATGTCCGGTCCGATGACTCCATCCAAAGCCCGCTGAAATGTAGCCGGGGCCGAATGCAATCCGAACGGCATCACCTTCCAGTGAAAGAGGCCTCTGCCAGGCACGGTAAACGCGGTGTATTCCTTGCTGTTGCGGGCCATAGGTATTTGCCAATACCCGCTCTTCAAGTCCAGCGAAGATATGTACTTCGCGTCCTTGAGTTTCTCCAGGATGTGGTTGATGCGTGGCAAGGGGTAAGCGTCCGGAATGGATTTCGCGTTCAGCTGGCGATAATCCACGCACATGCGCATCTCTCCGGTCTTCTTCCCCACAAGTACAATGGGTGCACTGTATGGGCTCCTGGATGGCTCGATCCTACCATCTCGCAGAAGCTCATCAACTTGCTCGTTGATGATCTTCTGCATGGCCGGATTCTTCGGGTAGTACCTCTGCTTGATGGGGTACGCATCCCGCATGGTGATGGTGTGCTCCGCAATGGGCGACACCCCCATCAATCCGTCGAACTTGGCTAGCTCGGACTGTAGAAAGGCCTCCACCTGTTCTTCGTCCGCAGCTATCCTCGTTCCTTGAGCCTCGACGCCCCGCAAGGCGGCGTGGCTGGTCTCGGGCCGTCTTCCACGGCGTCTCCGCTTGCTCGGGCCTCCCATGATGGCCGGATTCTCCGTGTATTGTTTTTGTGTTTCCGCTCGTGCTCCTGTTGATTCCTCGCTGTCCTCTCGTGCTCCTGTTAGCTCCTTGCTGTCCTCTCGTGCTCCTGTTAGTTCCTTGCTGTCCTCTCGTGCTCCTGTTAGTTCCTTGCTGTCCTCTCGTGCTCGGGGTTGCCGGAATGGGTTCACCCGCCGTGCGATGGGACAAGTCGGTGGTAAGCCCGTAACCTTGTCCTTGTTTTGGGCCACCGCGTCCTCCGCCGCTTGGTGGGATGTCCCGGGCATCGGTGCTGCCTCCTCAAGTGTGCTTTGCAGGCGTAACTTTGCTCGGCCACACTTGAGAGTCGCTTCGATGCCGCACAGGAAGTCCATTCCCTGGATCACGTCGTCTAAGATGACGGGCAGTACCAGCATTGGTACTGTCGTCTCTCTCCCAGCTGGATCCTCACCCGCAAGGCTCGTGTCACGGCTCGTGATGATCTATCCGCCAGCTTGATCCGGATCAGTGCTGCTCGCTCGTTCTCCGGTGTGCTTAGCCTGGCCGCCATACGCTCGCTAATAAAGCTGTGGCGTCCGTTGCTGTTCCCTCGATGCGAACATTCGCGATGACACGTCCACTCCCGCACCTCAGAGGTGCTATTCCTGGGAACTGCGGTGCGGCGTCTCCAAGTTGTTCCCCATCGGCTGAAGACGCGCAGCATTTCCCGACGTGGTTCGTCGACAACAGTCCACCGTGCGGACGCCGTGCCGACCGCAGTCCCAACAGAACAACACGCGGCTATTACGGCAGTCCGCCTGTAAATGCCCAGGCTGAGCGCAATTGTGGCACACGCGCTGCAGGTCGCCCTTTGTCGCCCCTGTTGGTGTTGTGTGGGGAGTGGCTGTCGCTGCTGTGGGGCCCGGTGTTGTTAGTAGTGCATGGTTCGTCACTGGCGGGTTCGGTGGCTTCGGGTTCTCTCTCCGTCGATCAACTTGGCTCGTCGTTTGGCGTTGCAGCTCCTTCGTGGTCTCGTACGTGGTTACGAGTTTGCTCAGCTGCGTCAGTGTTTGAAACTCGTGACGGCGGGTGAGCAGCTGATAATCCGGCGTCATGTTGTCGTAAATCCTGTCCAGCTCCTGCTCCTGGGTGTACTTGGCCCGTCGCATCATCAGCCGTAGTGCCAGGGCGTAATCTCGGAATCGCTCACCTCGGCGTTGGGCGCGGCTCCGGATCTCGTCCTCCAGTCGTTGAAAATGGCGTGGTGGGAGGAAAAACTCCATAAACTCCTGTTTGAACTCCTCCCAGGTGACTTTGTAAAGGGTGTTGACCCTGAACCAGTCCTCTGCTTGGCCCGTTAGCACGTTCGCGACTGCTTGTGGTAACTGTTGTGGGTCGATGCTGTACAACTCCGCCTTTTCCTCCAGTTGTTCGACGAAACTCCATGGATCTGTAGCGTCGCCGTTGAAGGCTACGCCCCATTTCCGGACTCGATCGGCCAGCTCGTATGGAGCTATCCATCGATGGCTTGGTTCGCTGGTCCTACTACCGGCTGGAAGTGCCGCATTGGACGCCGGTGCGGGTGGACTGTGTCGGCTAGCAGCGCTCCTCGAAGGACTCGCCGCTCGTCAAACTTCCAGGCTTGGTATGGGGATGACGACTTCAGAGTCGCCTTCAGCCGGTGCCGGAGAGGTGTCGCGTGAGCATGCTCCAGGCTGCTTCGGCTCCGGTGTGACTGCATTGCCCAAAGTGGCCTCCAGCTCCATCAGTCGTTGCAGCTGTTCCTTCGACAGGTCCCCTTGACTGGAGAATGCTACCAGACGGCTCCGCATTTCCTCCACTGTACCACTCGTGTCCAGCCCGAACTCCTTGAGGATGAGTTGCAGCTCGCTCTTCCTACGGAAAGCGATCCAGCGTGTTCCCATGTTGGACTAGTTTGATTTTGTATTTGTTGACGATGTTTAAAAAAAATCAGGAAAAATGCTCGCGAGGTATGTGTGCCGTGCGTCACTGAAATGTTTCTTGACCGGTTTTGATTCACTGTTCACTATTTTCGTGCCCGTTCACGAAAATGTTCGCTTTGAGGCCCTGCTCAACGAATAGCTCGATCACGAAGAAAAAAGTTCACCCAGGGTGTGTACAGGGTATTGTTGTCTGTCACCGTCGTTGACTACTCGCGACTCGGATCTCGATTCTCCTTTTAGTCCACGATAACAATATCTCGATCACGAAAACGTTTACGCGCACCGAAGGAAATGTTCTCGTTTTTACTTATAAATGTTTCACAGGAAAAAAAATGTTCTCGCGATGACAGGATCAACGAAATACTCGCTCTCAGGAAACATTTTCGCAGGATGTGCACAGGGTATAAAGAAAATGTGTGTCAACGTTGTCGTTGTTGACTACGTGTGGGTCCGGACGCGACTGACTTCCTCGGTACTCGGTACCGAGTCTTATATACAAGTTGCCTGAGCGATATCGTCGCTCAGGCTGGGCCGGCGCAGGGAAAAACGGTTAAGCAGTGAAAGAAATATAAATCAGAAAGTCAAGATTTTCGCACACGTCAATGTGCGCAGTAGTCGTAGACATATGTGGAACCTGTCCTACGACTTATGTGGAAAACTGTAAGGTAGTGTCTCGGGCTGAGGTGAGCTCAGTCGCGCCAGAGCCCCCTTTGCAGGATATTTGTAATTTGCTGAGACCCGAGACGAAAGGAGGAAAAGTGACCTTCTGATATGGGGGTCACCACAAAGACACATAGTGATCTACCAGACGGCGTGGCCGGCTGGGTCCTGCCGTATGACGTGCGTTAGCTGTGTCGACGAGAACGCGCAGGAGCTACCGACGTGCGACTAGTGGCCGCCTCCGCTTCTCGGTTGATCTCGGAGCCGGGTATTGACCACGGACTACCAAGATCACCGACTTGCGGCTGTTCCCGGAGTTCCACTGTATGCGCTGGGTATTGACCTTCTCGCGCACCAGCGGAACTCTGGAACAGTTGGACCACGCAGTCGCACGTCCTCGCCACTGCACGCGCACACTCACACACAAGTACTAACACGCCCGCTCCCGGCAGTCAAGTCCCCCCTTGCCCCACTGCATGCAACACAAACACTTTCATTTTATATTTTCCTGTTTTATTCTTTCCACTTCTGCCTGCCCTTGCCCTACCTACGCACCGTTACACTGCCTTGCCCGTAACGGGCCCTGCCTAATAAATCGGCCAACAAGGGGCTCGCTCACCTTTTCCCCGAGTCGTCCTTGGATTCCTCCTGATCTCTTCTCCCTCCTTGTTTGTTTTATTTTTCCACTCGCGTCACTTTAGCTTGCTGTCGCGACTTATGCGCCCGTCAAATTCCAGCGTCACCACTTAATTATTCTTGTCCTCGTGCCAAAATTCCACCCAGCCTCCAGATGCCGGCGTTAGATTGTTGGCAGCGCAGTCGCAGAGCTTAAGCCGACCACACCCTTTGCGGCGACGCAAGTGCATCGTAGCTCCCTTCCCTCTCCGCTGCCCGCGGCTGTCCTGTCCGCATGCGTTTTGGCTTGGTTCGGCTGCAGCTGCAGCGCTCTCTCGCTGTTCGGCTACGGCTGTCGCGCACGTTCGGCTGCTGCTCTGCTGCGGTTACGCTCTGCTCCCTGCAGGTGTTCGGTTGCGCGTCTTTAGCCGTTGTTCTGCCGCTCTCTTTCTGCCGGAATTCTGTTGCGCTCTGCTGGTGCTCTGCCGCTCTCCCTCTGCTGGTATTCTGTTACGCTCTTCTCTGCTGGTGCTCTGCCGCTCTCCCTCTGCTGATATTCTGTTGCGCTCTTGGCTGCGTTCTGCCGCCCTCTTGGCTGTGTTCTGCTGCTCTCTCGGCTGCATTTTGCTGCTCTCTCGGCTACGCTCTGCTGCTCTCTCTCGCCTGCGTTCGGCTGCTAGGTGCATGGTGGTGATTTTCCTTGGCGTCGGCGTCTCTTGTGCTGCTGCGCGGAAGGTTCGGTGAGCGAGCCTATACCCTGTCTTCGTTAGCCCTACCCTTTGCGGTAGTTTCGACTACCCCGTAACTTAAACACAGCTTTCGGTTCAACTGAAAAGTTCCCTTCATTGGGATTATTATAATGCTTAATAAACTTACAGCTACTTATTCTAAAGAAAGGAAGAAAAATTAATTACATACTAACGAAAAAAAGAGAAAGATAAAAAATATATACAAAGAAATGTGGGGCTCTTTCTGCGCCCTCACACCCCCCCCTTACTATGCCAATGAAAAGATATGCATATCCTTCCCCCGGGTGTCATCGTCACTCGGAATGTGGCCCCGTCCAAGTGTAGGACGAATCTCACGCGTCGGTGTACGCCTTCCGTCAGTTGAACCTGCACGTGGTTCACCACCAACTCGGGCAGCCGGCGTCCGGGCGTGGTGACTCGCCACGAGGGTGGGGCGTCGACCCAGTCGTCGCGGGGCGCAAAGAGGGCGTGGACGAGCTCCTCCTCGGGGTCCAACATCCCGGCGACCTCCTCCCAGGAGAGCTGGAGGTTCTCCTCCCACTCCTCGAGCTGGCATGGGGGTGACAACGTGGCCAAAATGTTGGCGCTTCTTTCGGCGGCTTGGGCCGATGTCGACGGCGCCTCTGGGTCGACCCAGCGGAGGGCTCTTCCTGGGCGGGTGGACGATAGTCCTCCCTCGTCCGAGAGCACTTGCACGCGGGAGCATGTTAGTTCCGCGGTGTGCGTGGTCGAGCTGACCACCGGGACCGACAGGGGCAGCAAACCGGGGAACATGATGGTGCTGACGTCATCCTCGTCGATCTCGCCCACTAGCTGTGCCAAGTCGGCTGCCTCTGGTGGTGGGGGCTGTTCCCCTTCGGGCAATACTGCCGGCAGCTCGTCCAGCCACTCCTCCACGGCTTGGCGGCGGGCGTCCCAAGGTTGTCTGCCAGGGTTGGCCATCTTTTTTCCTGTTGTTGTGCTGTGGGATATAAACACGGTTATACCCCGGGAAACCTAATCCTACCTAGCTATGCCCTACGGAACGGTGTAACGGTGCTCTTGAAAAAAATGATTACATAAAAAAACTTAATAACTAGATGGTCTTGTCGGCAGACCCATGTTTTCCTTCGCTGCTGTCTATTCTCGGGTCTTCTTCTGCCTGCTGGAAGGGCTTCAAGTCGGCTATATGGGCGGTGCGTCGCTCTCGTGTCCCCTCTCGTTGAAGTCGGGCTATGTTTTGGGAAAGAAAGCGGATTACCTTGTACGGACCTTCATACTTAGGTGCCAACTTGGCTGCAAAGCCATCCACTGCCTTGGAAAGGACGTGCTGTCGTAGGAGCACCATCGTACCCAATGTTGGTCTCCACTCTCTTCGTCTCAAATTATAGTGACGACTTTGCTCGGCTGATGCTCGCTGCGCGTTATCTCTGGCCACCAGGAACAGTTGTTCCATTTGTTTCGCCCGGCTGAGGGGATCACTACCATTTTGTCCTGTGCAGGGAGTAACTTCCTCGTACAATGCCCCAGGTAATCTGGGTTCGCGTCCTTGTACCAGGAAAGCTGGGCTGAATCCCGTGGTATCGGAGACGCTGCTGTTGATTGCTAACGAGATCTCTGGGAGTAGTATGTCCCAGGTGTGTTGTGGTCCGTCGATATACTGGGCAATCATGGTTTTTATCGTCCTGTTAGCACGCTCTGTCGGGTTTTGTTGGGGACTATATGGCGCAGTGTGCTCGATCTTCATTCCGACTCGTTTGCAGAATGCTTTAAACGAGCGACTGGTAAACTGGGTTCCGTTGTCACACACGAACGTCCTGGGTGTTCCGAAGTGCCCGAGGATCCTTTCCCTGAACGCCTTCTCGAGGTGTGCGGTGGTAGCCTTGCGCAGTGCGACGAGTTCGACCCATTTGGAGAATAGGTCGAAGAACACCAGTAACACCGTGTTCCCCTGCTTGGATCTCGGTAATGGTCCCACGAAATCTGCGCAAAGAGTGTCAAAAGGCTCCTGGACTCTTCTCGTCAGCATTTTCCCGGCTGGCTTGCGTTGCTCGATTTTGAATATCTGGCAGACAGTGCATTTCTTGACATACTGGGCTACTTCTCGGAACATCCCCGGCCAGTAGTACCTCTGGGCGACCCTCGTTGTAGTTTTTCGGATCCCTAGGTGACCGGCGGTGGGTGCGTCATGACATTCTTGCAGAATCCTCTTCCTGGCCTCCTTGCCGACGCACAGCTTCCATGGGATGCTGTCTTCTTCATCCGGTTTTAGGCCCAGATGTCTATATAGTTCTCCGTTCTGAACTGTGTAGTCGGGGTATTTCTCGGGTTCTTCCTTCACTTGCCTCCTTCTGCGTTGCATCCACGAGTCCTTGAGCACTTCTGTTTTTACTTGGCACAGTGTTTCCATCGGCTGCCGGGAGAGTGCGTCCGCCACCACGTTCTGGTTCCCTTTTCGGTAGTGTACGTCGAACTGGTATTGCTGGAGTTCGAGGGCCCATCGTGCAATCCGCCCTGTTGGATTCTCTATGGTATTGAGC
Organism: Zaprionus camerounensis; assembly: GCA_018904165.1. NCBI lineage: Eukaryota > Metazoa > Arthropoda > Insecta > Diptera > Drosophilidae > Zaprionus > Zaprionus camerounensis. The sequence goes on along the minus strand of JAEIFS010000557.1, from coordinate 57,182 downwards.
CATTTCAGTGCCAAGTGATCCGTGATTACGTCGAATCTATATCCCTCCAGGTAGCAACGCAGTTTTCGAATGGCCCAAATAATTGCTAGGCACTCCTTCTCCGTCGCAGAGTAGTTCTCTTCGGCCTTAATCAGGCGCCGACTTACATAGGCGATGACTCGTTCTCCTTCCTCGGTTTCCTGGGTGAGGACGCCTCCCAATCCGAAGTCGCTCGCGTCGGTCTGGAGAGCGAATTTCCGGCTGAAGTCGGGACATGCTAGAACGGGTGCTTCGGTAAGTAATGCCTTCAATTGGTCAAACGCTGCCTGCTGCTCGTCCCTCCATTCCCAACGACGACCCTTGCGCAGCAACTGTGAGATCGGGAGCACGACGGTGGCAAAGTTAGGGACGAACCGTCTGTACCAGGAGGCTATTCCTAGGCAACGGCGTAGCTCTTTTGGGTTAGTCGGAGGCTGTAGTTTCCGTACGGCTGCCACTTTGTCTGGATCGGTGTGTATTCCTTTTTCACTAACGACATGGCCCAGGTATACCAGCTTGCGTTGGAAGAAGTGGCATTTCTTCCTATTGAGGCGGAGATTAGCCGCCCTCAACCTTCTGAAAACCTCGCGCAGATTCTGGATATGTTCCTCCACCGATGTTCCAATGACTATGATGTCATCCAGGTAGGCAAACGCGTGCGGTTCCATTTCTGGTCCTATCACCCGATCCAGGGCGCGTTGGAACGTAGCGGGAGCAGAGTGTAACCCGAATGGCATTACCCTCCATTGGAATAGACCCCTGCCGGGTACCGTGAACGCGGTACACTCGCGACTCTGCTTAGCCATGGGTATCTGCCAGTATCCACTCTTCAGGTCCAGCGTGCTGATGAATCGGGCGTTTCGGAGTCGCTCCAAAATAGAGTTGATCCGCGGAAGGGGGTATGCATCCGGAATGGAACGTGCGTTCAGCTGCCGGAAGTCCACACACATCCGTGTTTCGCCCGTCTTCTTCCCTACCAAGGCTTTTAGACGGTTCGATGCACCCTTCCTTGAGCAATTCATCGATCTGTGCGTTGATGATCTGTAGCATTGCTGGGTTTTTTGGGTAGTAACGCTGCTTGATCGGTCGCTCATCCTTCATTACGATCACATGCTCAGTGATCGTGGAAACGCCGGATAGCCCGTCGAACTTGGTGAGTTCCTCCTCCAAGAATTCCGCGATCTGTGGTTCCAGTATTGGTGTCGACGGGGGTTCCTCGAGCAGAGTGCCCACGGTGGCGAGTCCTGTTCGTGGATGAGTCGGCTCTTCCTGCTTGCTGGTCCTGTCTCCTGCCTTGTCCTTTTTACGGAACGGGTTCCTCCGCACTGCTTCGTCATCCTTTGCCCCCAGCAGGTCCTTGTAGTTGATGTCAGCCGCGCGGTTGTCGGCTACATCACGATGCTCCCTGTCCTTGTCCTTGAGGTTGATGTCAGCCGCGCGGTTGCCGGCTGCATCACTATGATCCATGTCCTTGTCCTTGAGGTTGATGCCAGCCGCGCGGTTGCCGGCTGCATCACTATGATCCATGCCCTTGTCCTTGTGGTTGATGTCAGCCGCGCGGTTGCCGGCTACATCACGATGATCCATGTCCTCGTCCTTGAGGTTGATGCCCGCCGCGCGGTTGCCGGCTGCATCACTGTGATCCATGTCCTTGTGGGTGTCTGTCCTGGTAGCTCGGGTTCCCAGGTGGAGAATTGCTCCTCCACAGACCAGAGTCGCGCCAATGGCCCCAAGGAAATCCAACCCAAGCAACACGTCGTCCAGTACAACTGGTAGTATCAACATCTGCACCTGCGTGCAAGATGCTCCCAGTTGTACGTCCGCCCATGTCGCCCGCGTGAGTTCCTTGCGCGTGCCGTCTGCCAGTGCTACCACAGTCTTCACTTGGCATTGATTCCCTGGGTTCCCGATCTTCTGTGCCAGCCGCTCTCCGATAAAGCTCCTCGTCGCCCCCGTGTCGATGGTGGCCCACATCACGTATCCCTCGATGATAATTCGGGCCGAGATGCGTCCGCCAAAGATTCGTAATACGCCTGCTACTTCCTGATGTTTGAGGTCGCTGCCCCCACTGCATCTGGCTTCAGTGAGGGCGGTTGCCCGTTTCCCGAAGACTGAGTATGGCAACAGTCCACCGTGCGTACTCCCCTTTTTCCGCAGGTCCAGCAGAAAAGGATTCGCTGCCCCTGACATTCCCGGGCGAAGTGTCCTGCTACGCCGCAGTTACGGCAAGCCTCTCGTACATTGATTGGCGTCTCCTCTCCCGAAGTCGTATGGGACGTTTGAGTGCTGTGGTTCGAGTGCGAAGCCCCGTTCCTTGGTGTCCATGCTGCTCCCCGATGCTCGCCGCTCCATTCATTCCCTGTCCCTGGTGTCGGTCGCTGCTCCTGGTACGTACTCCATGGTGGTCGTTGTTGCTCCCGTCCTCTTGTCACCTCGTAGTTTATGACAAGGGTCGTTAACTCTCGCAAAGATTGGAAATCGTTGCGCCTCACGAAGAGCTGATATTCGGGCTGTAGGTTCTCATATACCCTCTCCAGCTCCTGGGCCTCTGTGTATTCGGCTCTGCGCATCATGAGACGGATATCAACCATATAAGTTTTATATGGTTCCCCCGCCTTCTGATAACGTAGTCTGATTTCGTCTTCCAATCTTTGGAAGTAACGCGGCGGCAGGAAGAAGTCAAGGAATTCCTTTTTAAATGTTTTCCAAGTTGCCCCTTGGAGTCTGCTTGTCCGAAACCAGTCCTCTGCGGTCCCTGTCAGCAACTCGGGAAGCGCTGGCGGGATATCCCTAGTGTCAATCCTATATGTTGTTGCTCGTTCCTCCAGTCGCTCGACAAATCGTAGGGGATCTGATCTGCCGTCGAAGGTGATTCCCCATCTGCGCATGCGGTCCGCCGTGTGTGCTAGGGTGTTGCTCTCGGTCTTGTCGCGCTCTCTGGGACATTGCTCTTGCCGCTCGCTCGCTCGTGGTGCTGTGGTCATGGGTACGGGAATGGTCAGGTTCGGCAACGTTGGTTTTAGTTCCTCCGGGGGTCTGCTTGGTTTCGAGCGGCCCTCGATGCCGGTCTCCCTAGTCGGCGAGCTCCCACTCGTCCTGTCGGTCGACAATCTCCTGTCTGGGCTGACGGCATTTCCAAACTGGGTTTCCAGTGCGGTCAGTCGTTCCAGGACGTCGGATGTGTGGTCCTTCCGATGTACGAAAGCTACCATGCGGGCCCGCAATTCTTCCACGGTGCCTTCCCGGTCGAGGTTAAACTCATCGGCCAATGCCTCGAGTTCGTTCTTGCGTCGGAAGGATATCCAGCGGACGCCCACCATAGTTAACGATGTTGATCCTTTTTATTGTTTATTCACTTTACAGGTTTGTTCGTTGTTAAACTACGCACGAGGATGTTTTCGAAGGATTCCCCTTTTTTTTTTTGTTTATTCACGTTGCAGGCTTTGTTACTTGTTAAAACTCAAGGATGTTTTCGAAGGATCCTTTTATAGTTTATTTACGTTGCTTCTTGATTTCACTTTTAAGGCTTGCTTTGTTGTGTTCACTGCGGAGGCTGGTCACTGACTAACTTCTGGTAGCCGGCAACCCGCCTTATATACCCAATTCGTCGGGCTTCGGGCGGCCCGATCGTGTCTCGCGGTAGACGTCGGCTCGCTCACCCCCCGATGGCGACCCGGCAGGTCCCTCTCTCGTCGAGTTGTACGTGGCGAGAAGTGTGGTGCTAGGCGTCTCCCTACGGGGCCTCGTGTCTACTGTTTCCTCGTTCCTGGCGTTACCCCTGTCTGTCCCTCGTGTCCCTGTCGTCCGTCATTACCCTTGCCCCTCCTTAATCCTATCCTTGCTTAATCCTAACTCTTGCCTCTGCGTTGCTTAACTATTTCCTTGCTAAACCTAAATTCTGCTCTCCGCCTTGCTTATGCCTATTCTTTCTGTCTTTTGTCTCGTCTGTGCCCTGTTCTATGTCCCTGTCTCGGTTTCCCTGTGTATTCCTTGTTCGTGTGTCTGTCTGTGTGTGTGTTCGTGTGTCTGGGTGGGCGTATACGCACAAGGTGACTATTAGAGGCAGTAAGTTATGTTCGTCTAAGCCCCGGGCTCCTGATCCATCTTCTTCTTCTCCTCCTCTTTCTCCTTCTCTTACTCTCCCTCTTGCTCTTGCTCTGCATTCCCTTTCATCAATTGTTTTTCCTATTGTTTATGCGTGCCTGGACTGCTGTCACGTGCTCTGCCCTCATGGCCCCTCCCCCGGTTCCTCAGTCGGCCTCGTGGTTCTTTAGGCCACTTATCTTTTCCTAATGTCCTCAGTTTTGTTTTCCGTCTCAGGGTCCCTGCTCGGGCGCCACCTGTAAGGTAGTGTCTCGGGCTGAGGTGAGCTCAGTCGCGCCAGAGCCCCCTTTGCAGGATATTTGTAATTTGCTGAGACCCGAGACGAAAGGAGGAAAAGTGACCTTCTGATATGGGGGTCACCACAAAGACACATAGTGATCTACCAGTGGCCGGCTGGGTCCTGCCGTATGACGTGCGTTAGCTGTGTCGACGAGAACGCGCAGGAGCTACCGACGTGCGACTAGTGGCCGCCTCCGCTTCTCGGTTGATCTCGGAGCCGGGTATTGACCACGGACTACCAAGATCACCGACTTGCGGCTGTTCCCGGAGTTCCACTGTATGCGCTGGGTATTGACCTTCTCGCGCACCAGCGGAACTCTGGAACAGTTGGACCACGCAGTCGCACGTCCTCGCCACTGCACGCGCACACTCACACACAAGTACTAACACGCCCGCTCCCGGCAGTCAAGTCCCCCCTTGCCCCACTGCATGCAACACAAACACTTTCATTTTATATTTTCCTGTTTTATTCTTTCCACTTCTGCCTGCCCTTGCCCTACCTACGCACCGTTACACTGCCTTGCCCGTAACGGGCCCTGCCTAATAAATCGGCCAACAAGGGGCTCGCTCACCTTTTCCCCGAGTCGTCCTTGGATTCCTCCTGATCTCTTCTCCCTCCTTGTTTGTTTTATTTTTCCACTCGCGTCACTTTAGCTTGCTGTCGCGACTTATGCGCCCGTCAAATTCCAGCGTCACCACTTAATTATTCTTGTCCTCGTGCCAAAATTCCACCCAGCCTCCAGATGCCGGCGTTAGATTGTTGGCAGCGCAGTCGCAGAGCTTAAGCCGACCACACCCTTTGCGGCGACGCAAGTGCATCGTAGCTCCCTTCCCTCTCCGCTGCCCGCGGCTGTCCTGTCCGCATGCGTTTTGGCTTGGTTCGGCTGCAGCTGCAGCGCTCTCTCGCTGTTCGGCTACGGCTGTCGCGCACGTTCGGCTGCTGCTCTGCTGCGGTTACGCTCTGCTCCCTGCAGGTGTTCGGTTGCGCGTCTTTAGCCGTTGTTCTGCCGCTCTCTTTCTGCCGGAATTCTGTTGCGCTCTGCTGGTGCTCTGCCGCTCTCCCTCTGCTGGTATTCTGTTACGCTCTTCTCTGCTGGTGCTCTGCCGCTCTCCCTCTGCTGATATTCTGTTGCGCTCTTGGCTGCGTTCTGCCGCCCTCTTGGCTGTGTTCTGCTGCTCTCTCGGCTGCATTTTGCTGCTCTCTCGGCTACGCTCTGCTGCTCTCTCTCGCCTGCGTTCGGCTGCTAGGTGCATGGTGGTGATTTTCCTTGGCGTCGGCGTCTCTTGTGCTGCTGCGCGGAAGGTTCGGTGAGCGAGCCTATACCCTGTCTTCGTTAGCCCTACCCTTTGCGGTAGTTTCGACTACCCCGTAACTTAAACACAGCTTTCGGTTCAACTGAAAAGTTCCCTTCATTGGGATTATTATAATGCTTAATAAACTTACAGCTACTTATTCTAAAGAAAGGAAGAAAAATTAATTACATACTAACGAAAAAAAGAGAAAGATAAAAAATATATACAAAGAAATGTGGGGCTCTTTCTGCGCCCTCACAAAACTCTGATTTGTATGCCTGACTCGATGTACATGTGTATGTATGCTTGCTACTGATGCCCTATGTTAGACTTGTACTGTGTGTCTTGTGCCTCTCGACTATACCCTGCATGAATTAGCTATGTGGGGCTTTAATCCACGGAAAGATGTTAAAAATTCTCAAAACTAAGCGTCTAGTCATAGTAGTCCCTGCTCGGGCGCCATCTGTAAGGATGTTTTCTCAGGCTGGGGTACATATCTCAGTCTCGCCAGGGTCTTTACAGAAAATTTATATAAAACTAGGACTATCATGACTTTAGTAAGAGAAGAGCTACTAGTTGGTCATACCCTACTGGGGTATTACAGAGTATAGGGGACACACGTGGTCTATGTTACGCATGTGTACTCGCTGGAAAAGTGGATCTCCACATGGGTCCTACCATCACGTGGTCCGTTGGTAACTCACGTGCACGTGTCGCGTGTCGCGCGTGCCTGGCGGGCTGCTCGTCGTGAGAAAACGCACGCGGCCGCGGGTACTTTCGCTTGCACTCCCCTTAGTCGCTCGTCGGTGTATTCCACCATCCGCAACTAGGTAAAGTGTACGCTCACGCACCTCGCTTGCCACCTATCGCCCACTCACGCCGCCTCTCACGGTCGGTCGTTGGTCGTGCAGAGTGCCCGTGACCGCAGGTGCTCTCGCCTGTACCCCACGAGCCGCTCAGTGGGGTATTCCACCACGCCGCAGACTCATTAGAGTACACGCTCACACACCACTTGCCAACTGGCGTCTCACTCACGACTCACGATCGGCCGCTGGTCGTGCTAAAATGCCCGTGACCGCAGATACTGTCGCCTGTACTCCCACAAGTCGCTCTGCGGTGTATTCCACCACGCCGCAACTGTTAAAGCACACGCTCACGCACCCACTTGCCAACTGGCGTTTCACTCACGACACAAATCACGAGTGGCCGTTGGCCGTGCGGAAGCGCCCGTGACCGCAGGTAGCTTCGCCTGTACTCCCACAAGTCGCTCGATGGTGTATTCCACCACACCGCCACTCGTTGGAGCACACGCTCACACGCCCACTCGTCAACTGACGTTCACTCACGACACGAACTGTTCGTGTGTACGCCCAGAATCGCTTACTGGCCAGCGGAGCACCGGCATACCAGAAAGCGCGACTCTGCAAGTACACACTCACATAAGCACACACGTACACGACACTTTTTACTTTGCTCTAGAGGGGGTGGGGGGAAATGTATCACTGGGTATATTTAATAATCACTGCGGGTTTGTTTCATTTAAATGTGTAATAACATGCTTTTATTCATTGTTTCCTAGCGCTAGTTACTTATTCTAGTTAGGCCCTGCCTTCCTGCCTACTTCGCACCATCTACGTTAGCTATAACTGTTACTTCGGTATTTAAATATTTCTCCAGCTCACCTGGACTCTCCTGCTACAGGGTTCATCCTTTGATGTCCTTTCTGATGTCCTTGAGCGGGCACTTTGCACTTTTAACTTGCACTTATTATTTCCCCGTGGGAGAGAGCTATGCTTCCGGCTTAATTGGCTGCTCGCGATCAACTGCCCTTGGCCCAGTTTTCGCAGCTTCCATTTTTCTGCCGCGAACATGTCGTCGCTGCTGCGTACATGTCGCTGCTGCTTGCCTGTCGCCGCTGCTTGCATGTCGCCGCTGCCTTCGTCCGATCGTGCCCGGCTGCTGTGACTTTGTTCGCACTTCGGTGCCTGCACGGCGCCGTTCGCACTTTTCTGCATGCACGGCGCCGTTCGCACTTTTCTGCATGCATGGCGCCGCTGCTTGCCTAGCTTCGCTGCTGGCTGCGCGTCGCTGATGGCTGAGCGTCGCCGCTGGCTGAGCGTCGCTGCTGGCTTAGCGTCGCTGTTGGCTTAGCGTCGCTGCTGGCTTAGCGGTGAAGTAAGGGGGGGTGTGACGCCGCATGAAGCGCGCCACATAATTTATAAGTTTAACTTATATATAAGATATCTTTAAGCCTAATATACCCAATAGTATTTCCTTAAGATATAAGCAGAAGCATAGGCAAAAGCAAGGGGTCGTAGGCAGAACATAGGAAAAGGGCACATAACGTAGGGTAACCCCAGACATTCGGCACCCATGCACAAGTAACGGTGCCTCGGTACCCAGAGCCTGAGATATGTACCCCAGCCTGAAAAAACATCCTTACATCATATCCTCGAAAATTCTATTAATAAATCTCTGAAAGACCGCCCATGTATTTTTCAGGCCCATTGAAAGTTCAAACTGTCCTAAAGTTGTCATAAACGAAGTGTATTAAATTCATTCCTTATCAACAAAAACATGAACAAATTCGAAAAATTTTCTATTTGCTTAATTGTCTATCGAATTTCCACTCTAGTCCAGCAAAAAATTTTACTTGTCCACCTTTTCCTAAAAAGATATAGGAAATCAGTACAAGGCTCTACTCTCCGAATTTGCAAAAAGGTCGTAAAAATTGATAGGTTCGATTGTCCAATAGATGTCCACTAGTGTCCAGGCATTTTTTACTTATCCACCCTTTAATTATTCAAAATAGCAATTTTTCATCATTTGTTAATAGAATTTTTCTCAAGTATGAATTTTACTAATTGTTTTCAATTCGTTTGATTGTCCATCGAATGTCCACTACTGTCCAGCAAAAAATTTTACTTGTTCACCTTTTTTTAAAGAGATATTAAAAATTCATGAACAAGGCGCCGCACTCCAAATTTGCAAAAAGGTCGTAATAACTGATAACTTCGACATTTTTAAAACATTTTATTTTCGTTTGATTGTCTATCAAATGTCCACTATTGACCTTTGACCTTTCTCTGAAGAGATATTAAAAATTCGGAAAAAACCCCCGCACTCCGAATTTGCAAAAAGGTCGTAAAAGCTACTATCTTAGAATTTACAAAAAAAATTTCTTTTCGTTTGAATGTCCATCAAATGTTCACTATTGTCCAGGAAAAATTTTAGTTATCTCGATAGAGATATAATTCGGAAACAAGGCAACGCACTCCAATTTTGAATCTCCAGGCATTTATTTACTTATCGACTCTTTGTTTATTCAAAATAGCAATTATTCATCATTTGTTTTATTTTATTTGCATAGTATGTTAGTAACAACGGTTTACAATGAAACTTTGTCGTACATTGAAGCAGTGAGTCAATGGCTGAATGGAATAGTGGATAGCAATTCGCACCCTACCTGTTAAACTATTAAAATAAATTTTAATTCAAAATATTTTTTCATCAATGATTGATTTCGTAGACAAATAAACTATTACTATCTATTTAACATTTAATATAAATAATAATAATAATATATAAATACAATTTTTTTAATAAAGATGCGAGCCAAAAGGTAACAATGCATTCTTCAATGCCGTCTCTCTTTCCTTATTATTCCACGCATTTATGTATATACATACATATGTATAATTAGATTTGGAGTTGTTGTTGTGTACCAACGAAAGAAATCTAACTACTAATAACATATATTTCTCTCCCTCCTTAATGTATAATAAAACCAAAAAAATTTCATATGTCGATCGTTATCATTGGCGTTACAGTCCGTGACGTAGTCCACTTAGCCACTGAACAATTCTTAGCTCGTGCCAAAAAATCAGGAAGAAGCACATGTTATGAATTTAGGTACGCCCTAGAAATGCATACATACGGTATTCTCAAATATAAACAAGACTTTATCCATAACTCGACAAGGACATGGCATATGGTCAAACTTTTGTTTGCTTAGGTTGTTATATGTTTAAATGTCAAATTTCAGCGCGATCTGTCACATAGTTTTTTTTTTACGGTCCTATAAACAAATCAACCTCGAGTGTGTTTTTCGAATTTTACTATGGAAATTAACGTTGAGCAAAGAGTTTGATTGGTATAAGTCGTTCATGGACGGCCGTACATCGCTGGAGAACTTGCCCCATGATCGTCGTCCAGCAACGTCAATAAACGAAGAAAACGTCGAAAAAAGCTACGCAGAACATCTCAAGTCGAATCGTAGGTCACCAAAATTAAGCTTTTTAAGAACAACTAGCCCCATTACATTTTTAATGATTAGTTTTGGTAATCGGGGGAATATTTGAGCGACTTTTCTATTTTGTTATTTACAAACATTCTTTACGGTATAATCCATAGCCTTATTTCGTCAGCACGTGACTGTAGCATTCAAAATAAACAATGCGTTTTACAATGCCGTAATTTTTCTCCGAATTTTGTCTCTTATGACTTTGCAAGTTCAATATGATTCTATAAATAAATATAAGTTAAACTTAAGTGTAATATACCCCGATCATAATCGCTTGAAGAGTAATGAATTTGCGAGTGGGACGCCCATACATACGTATATGTATATGTCTGCATATCGACATGTACATGTCGAATACAGCGGCAGCATGGTGTTAAGGTGGTCTGTTCGCATGGTGGTCTGTTCGCGTGCAGCGCGACTGTGACTGTTGCTTGCCTTTTAGTTTATAAGAATAAAAAAAAAAATAGAAAACACAGTCGCGCTGTACGCGACAGTGGGATACCCTTCGACCTATCTTCCGGTATAGTTTAATTTGTTAAATTCATACACATATACAAATGTGCATGCTTTTAAATTATCGCCGACAGATGGCGCTCGCGCTTTGCGCTCTGTGGCAACACCTAACAGCGCGCTGCTTCGATTATCTATCGATAGACTGATAGAACATCGATAGCTGCTTCAAGCTTAATAAGAATCGAAATCATCTCGAGTTACGACGCCGAACGACATTGAACATTATTACGAAATATAAGATTATTATATGTTTAAGGAATCATTAATCGCCCGCCTCCCTTATTAGCTGATACAAGCACTTGGTTTTATGCACATACTTTCATAAATAACTTCTGTGTTTATTGACCGATCGGATTCCAATTTAAAGAATACGTAGATATTTTAATGAGCTTAGTATATCTGTTAAAGTCAGAAAGTTGTATTTTTTATAGAGCGCTTAATAATTAAGTTCAAAAATTAAACTTTTGATTTGCGGGGCGGTGGGCGTGGCACCCAACATTTGAAATAAACTTGATCAGCGTATAGTACACAGGAGTCTTCCTGCCAAATTTGATAACTCTAGCTTTTATAATAGCTGAGATCTGTGCGTTCACACAGACAGACAGACAGACATGGCTCAATCGACTCTGCTTGTGATCCTGACCAAGAATATATATACTTTATGGGGTCTCCGACGCCTCCTTCTGCCTGTTACATACATTTGCACAACGTTAGTATACCCTTTTTTGACAATTTTCAATGGTCGAAGGGTATAAACATAAATAATTTAAATGGAATGTGAATGGAACACAGACAATCCGCCACTCTTACCACTCAACCATTGCCTCACTGCTTCAATACCTCACTGAAATCTATTAAGTTGTATTGTAAATCGTTCTTATAACTATACTATGCAAATAAAATATAACAAATGATGAACAATAGCTATTTTAAATAAACAAACTGTGGACAAGTAAAAAATACAAACGCTACAGTCAGGTGCTGACTGGCCATGGCCTTACACGGATTACACAGCCCCACAAAAAAAAAAAAGTTTCATGATCTGGGTAAGCGGCATATGCATTTTTTTTATATTTCATTTGAATATACCCTAATCCAATATTAAAAAAAAGTTCAAAATTTTGGACGTTTTTCAAAAAACTTTTAGGTTAGGTTGAAATTCAGAAGTGATAGGCTGGTTTTGACTTCAGATTCATATTTGGAAGGCTAAAAAACATATAGAAACATGTATCGCATGACCCGATCTTGACCCCCCATTATTTTTTGGGGCTTTAACAATTTTTCGAATTCGAGGTTAAGTCGAAACTCAGATGTGATACGTAATTTTTGACTTCGGATTCGGACTTAGAAGGACAAAATACATTTTAAAACATATATCGCATGTTCAGATCAGAATTCTATATCATTTGGGGGATATTTTAAGGTTTTTCAGTTTTGTGAGGTTATGTCGAAGTCTAGACGTGATGGCGAAATTCTGACATCGGATTCGAATTCAGCGACCCAAAATACATATAACTGCATATGCCGCTTACCCAGATCATAAAACTTTTTTTTTTTTTTGTGGGGCTGTGTTATCTTAGTATACCGTAAAAAAAGTTTGTAAATAACAGAATAGAATTGCCGCTCGAATTTTCCACCGATTATCAAAAGTAATCAGTACCTAGGGAACACCAAGGGGAAGTTACAGCACATGTAATGGGGCTAGTAAAAGTTAAATTTTGGTGAGTCGACTTAAGATATTCTCCGCAACTTAAATATTCCCCAAATTAATTAATTTCTGCAATCTGCACACATAGATAACTTAATTATATTCGGATATTTATTAAAACTCGCAATGAAAATTGCGCTTTGTTTGGATTAATATTAAAAATTTGGCGGAGATCAATTTTATACAGTGTTCGACGATACGCGCAATTTGAATTAACGAACAGAAGAAGAAGAACGCATAGACAAAGCAGAAGCGAAGTGTCGCAACCATTAGACTGAGCGAGAGGGCAAAAGGTATATGTATGCATTTCTAGCGTGTACCAAAATTTATTTCATGTGCTTCTTGTTGATTTTTTGGCACGACTTAGAGTTGTTCAGTGGCTGAGTGGATTATGTCTCGGACTGTAAGGACAACAATGTTGTGTGGACCGTGTTTCGGGGTTCCGGCGATTACTACCGGCGATCCGGCATGTGAAAGTTTTTGTTTTTCATTATTTTTCATTAAAATATTTTAAAAGCTCAATAACATTGAAAAGGGGCGGCGGTGGTAGCCGGTTTTTTAAGTTTTTGGTACGCAAAATATGTAATTAGAACTTAGTTTTCTTTCGTTGGTACACAACAGCAACTCCAAATCTAATTGTATTGTACATATGCATGAACATACATGCAGGCAATAATGTGTGCTGAAGTGAGATGCCAATACATACATGTGGATATGCAGACATGTATGTATGGGCGTCCCACTCGCACATTCACAACTTTTAAAGGGCTTGTAGTGAAACGGTGGAACTATCGTCTGCTTACGATGGTGCCGGGCTGCCAGATCGGGCTCATATCGATGAGGCTGCGTCGCCACAGGCTTATGATCTCTGTTACGTTCGAGCATTCTAATTGCAAAATATTAAGAGCAAAACAAAATAACAATATCCAATAAGAATCATATTGAGCTTGCAAAGTCATAGCAGGCAAAATACGGAAAGAGTGACGACATTGAAAAACGCATTCTTTGCTTTTGGCTGGCGTCTTTTTGATGCGTGCTAAATATAATAATAATAGTAAACTTTATTTATAAATAATTAATATTATTTGTAACTCTTATAATTTTATTGCATAATATAGTATGAAAACAAAATGAGGAAAAACTATATTTTATTGAAATTTAATTAAATAATTTAATTTGTTTGTAGCTGCTATATTACATCCCGCTTGACTGCAACTTTTCTTTTAGTTTATCACAATAAAATAAATAAACAAAATAAAATAATAAATAATTAATAAATGATAATTCGCTAACAGGAGTACTTCTCTCACAGCCTGTTTAATATGCCGTCCGCCACTGCCACTCTAACCACTCGGCCATTGCCTCACTTCTAGGCCCATCGTCAAAGCTGCATTGTGAACCAATTCTGTTACCATGCAAATAAAAAGTTTAAAATGCTGTGTGTCTGACGCCAAATTCGAACCTCGGTATGCTTGTGTAAATTAGGTCTGCTTAAGTATATATGTCCAAAGTAAGTTTAATTAGTATCATATCTCACTTATTAATAGTCCGATTTAAATGAAATTTTCACATAACGCTCATGGCAAGGTATTTGTCATGTAAGATATAAAACTTTGGTTGTTGAGCTAATATTGTAGTTGTTAAATAGTTATTACTGATTTACAGAGGCGGAAAGGGGCGTGTCCAAATTTTACAAAAACTTTGAGACACTGCAATATATATGTATGTTGTCGCAAAATTTGATGACTCTAGCTCTTACAGTTTCTGAGATCCAGGTGTTCATACAGACAGACAGACGGACAGACGGTCAGACGGACAGACAGACATGGCTTAATCGACTCGGCTACTGATACTGATTCAGAATATATATAGTTTATGGGATCGGAGATGCCTCCTTCTGCCTGTTTCGCACATTTCCGTTCCGACAAACACAATAGACCATGAATTTTTTTAAAATCCATGGCCTAAAAATGCCTGGAGATGCAAATTTGGAGTGCGTGGTCTTGTTCTCGAATTTTTAATATCTCTTTAGGAGACAACCAAATTTTTTTGCTGGACAATAGTGGACATTTGATGGACAATCAAACAAAAAAATGTTTGTAAAATTCGAGGTTATCAGCTTTTACGAGCTATTTGAAAATTAGGAGTGTGGCGCCTTGTTCATGAATTTTTAATATCTCTTTAAAAAAATTGTGGACAAGTAAAAATTTTTGCTGGACAGTATATATTCGATGGACAATCAAACAGAGAGAAAGTTAATACTAAAATTCATACTTAACAAAAATTGTATTAATAAATGATGAACAATTGCTATTTTGAATAATTAAAGGATGGATATTTAAAAAAATCCCTGTACACTAGTGGACATGGGACACTAGTGTGTGGCTTTGTTCCGATATCGTATAATCTTTTTAAGAAACGGTGGACATGTAAAATTTTTCGAAAATCCACATTTCGGGGAGCTAACTTCACACGGTTTAAAATACATATTATAATTATACATATATCGAAATGCAAACATTCATTAAATGAATATTTTCATTTGATTTATCTAAGTTGCCTATATTTGACATCTATAAAATATTTAGACTCGAACAAAGGAGGCATTCACTTTTATTACAGTAGCTAATATTGTGTATTATTAAAAGGAACAATTTATTATTTAAAATATATCTAATGGCTCTATTATATTCAGCTGCAAATGAAGATGAAGAAAGTTTGGTACAAGATGAAACTAATACTACAAGTGGTAAGAAAGAAAGATAAAAAAATAGAAAAAAACCACAGTCGCGCTGCACGCGACAATGGGATAGCCTTCGACCTATATTCCGGTGTCGTTTAATTTGTTAAATTCATACACATATACAAATGCGTTATGCTTTTAAATTATTTCTCTGACTTGGGCAAGTTCTAAACTGACTTAAATATGTATCGTGTAAAAATTTTATCCAATCCAACAACTAATACCTTAATTTCCACCAAGATTTTCTGTCAGTAATGTAAAAAGCAATTGCGCTCCCGTTTTATAAACATGTATACATATTATGCTTTCCAAAATGTATTATAATGAACAGCCTTGTTAAAAACAATCCGTCAAATGTAAATTTTCATTAATGTACAGCTTTCATAAATTTTCAATCTGAGAAGAATAGACACAATAACATTTTTAATGAACTTCGCAATTTTATATAGAAATGTAATATATTCGGTAAAACCATAATACAAATGCTGCAAAATATTATTTCTTTTATATATATATATTTTTGTAATTAAAGGTCAGCGAATACTTGTTCCAAATTCAGTTGACGTCATCACTGAACAAGAGTCTGGGACACTATATACTGATGAGCAGCTGCAGAATTTGGTGGAACTGGTGCAAAGGATGACAATTCTTTACTCACTTGATCACCATGATTGGAATGAGAAAACGATAAGAGTCATACAACTTTGGCTTTTAAAACCAAATAAGCCTATGCTAACAGTATTCTACGATTCAAATACAATATCGGCTTGCCTTGGATTTCCAGTAGCGCCTGTCCTTGATATATGCTATTTCGTACGTACATCAAATCAACTACTTACTATTGATATATTTTACGAATGTGTTAATTTTGGAACTTTTCATAATGATGTTGATGGTTGTCTTTTACGAGTTTTGGAGTTAGCCTATGCCCCAATATTTCGAAATCACTCTGAATGGGACGATAATATAAAACAACGCTTTTGCAAGGCTCTTGATAAATTTCTAGTCTATTTAACAGGAATGCACTTCAAAATGTCGGGAATGACAGTGCTATATGTTCCATATATTGTAAGACAAATTGCTGTCGAAAATATATCATATGATCCAGAGTTTGTTAAGAATTTAGAATCAATTGCAGTCTTTTGGGCGACGCAAATACGTACTCTTCTGAATGACAAGACTTTATCTGCACCAAATGATTTTGTTATATTAGAGAATGAATATGAATTTTGGCTTTATCGATGTAAGTTTGAATTTTTTTGTCAATTCTGCAATCATTTAACTATATTTAATTAATTATATTTAATTATTTACCTTTAGTCGAGGTTTTACAGGCATTAAATACTCAATTGGAACAAATTGATGTGCAAAGCGTTATAAAAATACTAAGAAATTCTCATTCAGTATACATTAAGCAAATTGATGAGCTTATATACGAGGCTCACTATGAAATGGAACAGGCCATGTCAAATATAAAATTTCTACATCTTCTTATGGAACCGTGTGAAGAAATAAATCAAAGCGAAAGTATTGATTTTCTCACTCAGTTATTTCCAAGAATTATAAATTTAATTCACTTTATTTGGTCCAAATCCGAGCACTATAATAAACACGATTTGATAACAGGATTATTTCGTGATTTAAGTAATCGTATTATTCGATTTTGTACGGAGATGATTAATTTAGATAAGATACTTTCAGGTAGCTCGCGATTCGGAATAAAAGTTTGTAACTTATCTCTAAACTGTTGTTTAACATACAAAGGAATATATAGTTTCATGTCAAAAGAAAATGTAAAATATGATCAAAGCTTGGGACTAACTTTAGATAATGCAATGATATTTAATCACGTTGATGCATTTATGGAGCGCTTGAACGACGTTATCGATATATGCGAATCTATGATTGTATTTGGACGATTGGATGAAACCGAAAGTATTCCCAAGCCAAAATTTGGTGGAACAACTGGTCCAGAATTTGAAAAAACAACGGAAACTGTAGAAAGTCAATTTTTAACTACATTAACTACATTAAATACCGACTGCAAAGAATTAATATTAAATGTTCATAAAAATGACTGGTATGAAGAAGTGCTCAAATATCGACGAACAGTTCAGAGTATGGATGAAACTGTACAACGCTTAATGTCTAATGTTTTTCTGCATGTATGCAATGTTGAAGAAGCTATTGAATCACTTAATGCTATGCTATTTTATTCATATCGCGGTTCTATTAGAAAGTCGTATTTGAGGCAAGTAACAGAAGTTTGGATGCTGTTTTGCAATGAAATGGAATCTACTTCAAAAGTTTTAATGGATCGTAGTAAAGTACATGAATCTTGGGTGCCATATTATGCTTCAAGAGCCATCAGCTATCGAACAAATATCGAAAGACTTACCTGGCTTCGAAACCGACTAAACTCGTCAGAATGGCTTCCAAATGTAACGGAAGCACTGATAGCTTTGAACAAATTTGAAACGCTCAGAAAAGAATTTGATAAGCAGATTCGTAAATCTTATGAAGAATGGCAGAAAAATTGCTGTAGTACGGTCTTAAATCAAAAGTTGGACAGATTCTTACTTGCTCGAAGTAAAAAAAAAAAAGGCCTTCTTGAATGTAATATTGATGCAAGTGTATTAACTATTTGTGAGCAATCACAGCATTTTTTGCGTCTCGGCTTTTCCGTGCAAGGACCTGTTCGCAAGATATTTGAAAAATACGAAACACTTCGTTTTGTTTATAATAGCGTATTACAAGTCTGTCTTAATTACAATCATATATTATCCGCTTTATCTGAGCAGGAGAGAAAATTCTTCCGATCTCTTATTCAAGGTTGCGATCGAAAAATTGCTCCTGGTGTATTTAAATTAACATATGGAGGTGATCTAAGTGATGCTTATATTGCTGATTGTGCTAAGCATACAAATAAGTTACAAGAAACGATGGAAGTATATAAGCGTGCAAATAAAAATATTGCACGCACTTGTGAAAAGATTTGTAATACACCATTGTTGAAACTTACATTTTCAGGGGCTGTTGCATTACCAACTTTCGAAAATCACTTATCTAACTATATTCGACGTATAAGTACCATTCTACGAGGATATTACAATAGTATTACGGATTTATTGTTTGCAGTTTTTTCAAAGTTCCAGCCCGTTATTGAAGATGTAAGTAATTTATTTAACGTTAAATAAATAAAAATTATGAACTATTACACACATAGTAACAACTCAGATTTTCAAGATTATTTTTATTTGATAGACAGAATAAAATAAAAACCAGATTAAACAAGTAAGAAAGTTACAGTTACCTGATACACACCTGACCAAACGATTTCTTGAATATATAACTTTTACGAAGAGGTCTTAAGTCTGAGTTTCTGAGATATTAGTCAGACAAAAAGACAGACAGACATAGCTATATCGACTATTTTGTGCCGTTTACAACGCCTCATACTTGTTTCAACATTTTTGGCATGCACAAAGTTATCATACACTTTAACCTTAGGATTTGAAGGTATAAAATCTACTTACACCATATTTTTGTAGGCTCTTGCCTCCTTCGATCTTTCCTTTATTAGTTATATTTGATTGGGGAATAACTTGGGCCTTTATTTTTCAATGAGTTATATTTAAATAATGTATTTGTCGCTCATGATAATTGCAATTTTACTGTTTGTGTTTTTGCTTTACAAAACTGTATTATTTCGTTTCAAATTTGTCGCAAGTATTCCTTTGAAACTCAACTATGCTTTAATTTGAATCAGACTCTGAGCATTCTTCTTCTGCTGATTCGCGAACAGTTATTGCCGCTAGTATTGTAAGAACGTGCTAAATTTCTTTGAATTCTATTTCAGAGTCTTCTATATAGTCTTTATTTATACCCTTCGACAATTGAAAATATACTATACTAAGCTCATTAAAATATCTACGCATTCTCGAAATTCCAATCCGATCGGACAATAAGCAAAGAAGTTATTTAAGAAAGTAAGTGCATAAAACCAAGTGCTTGTATCAGCTAACAAGGGATGCGGGCGAGCGCAAAGCGCGAGCGCCATCTGTCGGCAATAATTTAAAAGCATGCGCATTTGTATATATGTATGAATTTAAACTACACCGTAACATACACGTAGGTCAAAGGGTATCCCACTATCGCGTGCAGCGCGATTGTGGTTTTTTTCTATTTTTAGGCCATGGATTTTAAAAAAATTCATGGTCTATTGTGTTTGTCGGAACGCAAATGTGCGTAACAGGCAGAAGGAGGCATCTCCGACCCCATAAACTATATATATTCTGAATCAGTATCAGTAGCCGAGTCGATTAAGCCATGTCTGTCTGTCCGTCTGTCCGCCTGTCTGTCTGTATGACCACCTGGATCTCAGAAACTATAAGAGCTAGAGTCATCAAATTTTGCGACAACATACATATATATTGCAGTGTCTCAAAGTTTTTGTAAAATTTGGACACGCCCCTTTCCGCCTCTGTAAATCAGTAATAACTATTTAACAACTACAATATTAGCTCAACAACCAAAGTTTTATATGACAAATACCTTGCCATGAGCGTTATGTGAAAATATCATTTAAATCGGACTATTAATAAGTGAGATATGATACTAATTAAACTCACTTTGGACATATATACTTAAGCAGACCTAATTTACACAAGCATACCGAGGTTCGAATCATGCGTCAGACACACAGAATTTTAAACTTTTTATTTGCATGGTAACAGAATTGGTTCATAATGCAGCTTTGACGATGGGCCAAGAAGTGAGGCAATGGCCGAGTGGTTAGAGTGGCAGTGGCGGACGGCAAATTAAACAGGCTGTGAGAGAAGTACTCCTGTTAGCGAATTATCATTTATTAATTATTTATTATTTTATTTTGTTTTATTTATTTTATTGTGATAAACTAAAAGAAAAGTTGCAGTCAAGCGGGATGTAATATAGCAGCTACAAACAAATTAAATTATTTAATTAAATTTCAAAAAATAGAAAAAAATCAGTCGCGCTGCACGCGACAGTGGGATACCCTTCGACCTATGTTCCGGTGTAGTTTAATTTGTTTAATTCATACACATATACAAATGCGTTATGCTTTTAAATTATTGCCCACAGATGGCGCTCGCCCGCCTCCCTTGTTAGCTGATACAAGCACTTGGTTTTATGCACATACTTTGTTAAATAACTTCTGTGTTTATTGTCCGATCGGATTGCAATTTCGAGAATACGTAGATATTTTAATGAGCTTAGTATATATTAAAGTCAGAAAGTTTTATCTTTTATACAGCGCTTACACATTGAGTTCAAAAATTAATTTATTGATTTTCGGGGGCGGTGGGCGTGGCACCCGACATTTGAAATAAACTTGATCAGCTAATAGTACACAGGAGTCTTCCTGCCAAATTTGGCAACTCTAGCTTTTATAACAGCTGAGATCTGTGCGTTCACACAGACAGACAGATAGAGAGACATGGCTCAATCGACTCGGCTTGTAATCCTGAGCAAGAATATATATACTTTATG
Organism: Zaprionus camerounensis; assembly: GCA_018904165.1. Lineage (NCBI taxonomy): Eukaryota > Metazoa > Arthropoda > Insecta > Diptera > Drosophilidae > Zaprionus > Zaprionus camerounensis. Next base: position 36,692 of record JAEIFS010000557.1, on the reverse strand, counting down.
GGGTCTCCGACGCCTCCTTCTGCCTGTTACATACATTTGCACAAAGTTAGTATAACCTTTTTTGACCATTTTCAATGGTCGAAGGGTATAAAAAAATATAGTTTTTCCTCATTTTGTTTTCATACTATATTATGCAATAAAATTATAATAGTTACAAATAAAATTATAATAGTTACAAATAATATTAATTATTTATAAATAAAGTTTACTATTATTATTATATTTAGCACGCATCAAAAAGACGCGAGCCAAAAGTTAACAATGCGTTTTTCAATGTCGTCGCTCTTTCCGTATTTTGACTGTTATGACTTTGCAAGCTCAATATAATTCTTATTGGATATTATTATGTTTTGCTCTCAATATTTTGCAATTAGAATGCTCGAACATAACAGCGATCATAAGCCTGTGGCGACGCAGCCTCATCGATATGAGCCCGATCTGGCAGCCCGGCACCATCGTAAGCAGACGATAGTTCCACCGTTTCACTACAAGCCCTTTAAAAGTTGTGAATATGCGAGTGGGACGCCCATACATACATGTCTGCATATCCACATGTATGTATTGGCATCCCACTTCAACACACATTATTGCATGAGTTACCCTATCTACCCCGACCCTATCACAAGACATACATACATATCTACCACAGCCTTCGAGAATGTTCTTGCCGCCGCTAAAACCTCCGCTTTGCCAAAAACAACATCAGCTATCAAATTCGCCACGATTTTTGTCTGTACAAAATACCGTACAACCTAGGTGCAACCACAACGTTTAAAAGTATCGCTACGCCAAAAACAACACCGGCCCTCAAAATCGCCACGAACTGGATATGTCCGGACAAAACAACGTACAAACCAGGTGTAACCACAACGCATTTGCCGCTACGCCACAAAACTCGGCGCTGCCGAACTGCAACATGTAGCTCTTATGTAAGTTAACAACTAAAATGTCACAATTTAGAATAATGAACTCCAGTACGCAAGTTCCAATCTGCAAGCTCAGCGTCTGCATAATTTCCTGCACGCGCCGAGCTACCAAGCTGAATTCTAAGAATCTGTTTGGCAACCGCTTCCGTTCCCACCAATGCAAGTGATTCCAAGAAGACTGCAACAATTCGACCAACAAGACATCAGCCGATGTCGTGGCCTATTGGAAGCAACGAAGTCGACGTCGATCCTCTGCTACCAAGGGCAGCGCAGCTCGCAGCCAAGACTCACAGCTTGTTAGGGACAGCTTAGGGTAATCAGTTGTAAATTGGATTTAGACAAATAAAGTCATTGTTCTTAATTGAACTCTAAAATCTTTTTATTTTTTTACTTTGCAACTTGCAAGTAATTAACTGGCGCCCGAGCAGGGACCGGTACGCGTACGATACAGCAAAACGTCTTGTAAGTTCGCGGCTGGCAATAACATTTGCCGCAACCGGTCTAAAACGCGAGTGTAAGTGAACGTGCAACTCCGAAAAAAATTAAAACATTTTTCGTTCGTTCAAATCGACTCCGGCAAATCGAACTTAACTTGTTCATTTGCCCATCGGTGGACTCCAAGGACTGAAGGCAGGGCCACAGACCACCCCTCAACCCTGTACGCATCGCAGGATCCATAGTAGTCGCGGGACAAACAGGATGAAATCCGGATCGTCGGAGGGAGGAGCCACATCATTTAAGTTACCCATAGTACTGTAAGATTACACCAATTCATTATCAAGAAACTAAACTAAAACACAAATAGACTCTTAAGAATACGCGGATATTTACATAAAAAACCGTAAAACGATAAATAAAACAAAAAGATCACAAAAGTGATATAACCGATTCCAACTTTACGATTCCCAAGGGACCCTCTAAAGTAAAAGGAAAAAACCAGCCTCTGGTTATAAAACAAATAAGCAACAAACACGAACACACACACACACATACACACAAAAACAAATTATCTCTAAGAAAACACAATATCTTACTAACTCAATTCAAACATAATAAGCTCCATAATTTGCTCCCTTGACTTATATAAAACTCGACACATTCTTAAGCCAGATTCACTTAGCGTTTTATGGCTAACGTGAATAATCTGATCAGGCCCTCAATACTAAGTGCAGAAGCGTGTAGACAAAGAATTAGACGTCAGGAAGAACAGGAACTTAATAGAAATATGGTTGAAAACATAGACAGAGCTGCATTAGCAGCAACAGTGAGTGAAATCCTAGCACAACAATTGCCAGGTTTGTTGAGACGTCACAATTCTTCAGAAGAATTTGCGAACGTAACAGACCAGGTAATTGCCCCAGAGCATGCAGGGAACTTAGGAGACTTAGACAGAGTGCCGGATATAGTAAAAACTATCCGAGACTTTTCAGGTGACCCTTCAGAGTTCAGCTCATGGAAGAAGGGAGTAGATCGTATCTTAGAAGCGTACAGTGCTTACCAGGGCACCCCAAAATACTATGGTATCTTACATACCATACGTAATAAGATTGTAGGACACGCTGACATGGCACTAGAATCCTACAATACCCCATTGAACTGGTTAGCGATATCAAAGTGTCTGACTCTTCACTACGCGGACAAACGTGACATTAACACACTAGAATACCAAATGACGATGCTTATACAGGGTGTTAACCAATCAGTGGAAGAATTCCACCAAACGGTTTATAAACACCTATCACTAATCCTAAACAAGATCGGTTGTATGGGATTAGGAAGAGAAGCAGAATTGTTAATGACGAAGATGTACAGAGATAAGGCTCTAGACACCTTCGTACGAGGATTACAAGGCGACTTGCCTCGCCTACTGGGAATTAAAGAACCAGTAGACTTACCCTCAGCATTACACCTGTGCCTCAAGTTAGAAAACCAGAACTTCAGGGCAAGACATGCTACAAACATGGGACAGACAAGACAGTTTAGGAACCAGACTGCTAAACCTTCACCTGCTCCTCGCAGCACTTCCTTCATAAATAGACAACCACCAATTCCATCTCCAAGAACTCAATATTACCAAATCGGACAACAACCACCGAATGCTTTACCACGACAAAATTTAAATAACTTCGGTTACCAGCTTGCACAGCCAGCAGCTGCACCTCGACCTTTCCAGAATAGGCAATTCCCGCCACAACTGTCAGCGCCACCTAGGCCACAGGCCCCAAAACCACTGCCGCCTCCAGAGCCTATGGATTTCGATCCCAGTGTTCAGACCAGAATGGTAAACTACATGAACAGACCTCGCTTCGAACCAGGCAAAAGACCACCTGGTCCAATACCAGATGGGATGAAGCGACAAAGAAACTTTAATATACAGACCACAACGGAAGAAAACGAGACGCGACCCACTGAGACTCCAGTGACAATGACGGACTATGAACAAGCTATGGCAGAGTACGAGGACTACAACAACCTTGACGACAACTTGGACGACTACGTAGACCAGATAGACGAAGCCGACGCTGACAATAACACGTACGATTACTACGATGACGCAGCGTTGAATTTTTTAGAATAAAGAATTCCTCTCTTCCATATTTCGTATGCAAGATGAGGAATGGAAAATTTCTTAAAATACTTATAGACACCGGTTCAAATAGAAACTACATCCAGCCTAAATTCGTCAATAACCCTATTCAAAATAAAGCACCTTTCAATGCTGTCTCAGTAGGCGGCAGCACAGTAGTTACGCACCATAAGGTAGCGAACCTTTTTAACATTCCAAACGTCAAAGTAAAGTTTTTCCTGTTGCCCACATTGAAATCTTTCGATGCTATTTTGGGCAACGATAGTTTAAAAGAATTAGGGGCAGAGATAAAAATAAGTAAAAATATAATGACACTAAAAAACGGTATTTCAATCCCCATCAAAGAAAAAACATTATCAGTCAACACAATTATTCCGAGAACATCCCACTTGTCCGACACACAAAAAGCTAAGCTAAGCGAATTACTCAAGTCATTTCCAGACTTGTTCGCAGACCCAAACCAGAAACTGACCTACACAACAAATGTGAAGGCAACGATCCGAACCTCGTCCGATACTCCGGTTTACTCAAAATTCTATCAGTATCCAATGACACTGAAAGATGAGGTAAACAAACAGATAAAAGAACTTTTAGAAGATGGTATAATTCGACCTTCTAGGTCCCCGTACAATTCACCAGTGTGGATTGTACCTAAAAAGGCCGACGCTTCAGGCGAAAAAAAATATCGAATGGTTATTGACTATCGTAAACTTAATAAAATAACCATTGCAGATAAATACCCTATTCCCGAGATAAATGAGGTACTTACCCAATTAGGGGACAATAAAGTATTCTCTGTTTTAGATCTGAAAAGTGGCTTCCATCAGATATCTTTGAAAAATAGTGACATAGAAAAGACCGCCTTCTCCGTAAACAACGGAAAATATGAGTTTACACGACTCCCATTCGGCCTTAAGAATGCACCCTCAATCTTCCAACGTGCATTAGATGACATACTTCGAGAACATATTGGAAAAATATGTTTCATTTATATAGACGATATCATCATATTTAGCAAAGATGATGATACGCATATTAAGAACTTGGCTAAAATTTTTCAAACTTTACAGAACGCTAACATGAAATGTCAGCTGGACAAATGTGAGTTTATGAAAAACAAAGTCGAATTCCTTGGATTTGTTGTCTCCGATAGGGGAATAGAAACAAACCCGAGTAAGGTGGCAGCGATAGCAAATTATCCCTGCCCTAAAACTTTGAGAGATCTAAGATCTTTCCTAGGGCTTTCCGGCTACTATAGAAGGTTTATACAAAATTATGCCAAATTGGCAAAGCCCCTAACTTCACTTTTAAGAGGGGAAGATGGACACGTGTCCAAAAGAATGTCATCAAAAAAATTAATTTCATTAGACAATGAAGCTCTAGAGTCTTTTAGGAAACTTAAAAGTAACTTAGTTTCAAAAGAAATAATTCTCCGTTACCCAGATTTCAAGAAAGAGTTCCATTTAACTACTGATGCTTCAAATTTCGCGATCGGAGCAGTTCTATCGCAAGACAACCACCCTATATCATTTCTCTCTAGAACACTTTCCAAAGCCGAAGAGAATTATGCGGCTAACGAGAAAGAGATGCTAGCCATAATTTGGGCACTCAAGGCCCTCAAAAATTACCTGTACGGTAAAGCAAAGGTTAAGATCTTTACAGATCATCAACCTTTAACACATTCTCTGAGTAGCTGGAATGGAAATGGCAGAATCAAGAGATGGAAAGCATATCTAGAGGAGTATGATTATGAAATATTCTATAAACCGGGAAAGGAAAATGTTGTTGCAGACGCGCTCTCAAGAATACCTTTAGAGCAAATTAACTCCGTTGCATCTACACAACATAGCGCCGAAAGTTCTAGCCATGACTTAATCGTCAGCGTCGAAGCCCCAATAAATGTTTTCAAAAATCAAATATTCTTTTACAAATCAGATAAATATGACTACAGGTTCACCATCCCATTTCCTACCTTCCATAGACATGAAATATACCGACTCGACTACACTACGGACGATATAATAACAGACTTAAAAAAATATCTCAACCCTTCCGTGATTAACGGTATTCACACGACTGAAAATATTATGGGAAAAATACAGACAATTTACCGAAGTCACTTCAAAGGAATCAAAACTCGATTCACCCAGTCCAGGGTAGAAGACTTGACAGACGAAACTGAACAGGATGAAAGAATTCTTGAAATCCATAGGAGAGCACATCGAAACGCTCTAGAAAATCAAAAGCAACTATCAGAAACCCATTATTTCCCAAAAATGAAGCAAAAAATTATACATATAGTCAAGCAATGTAAAGTTTGCAAAGAGGCTAAATATGACAGACACCCCCCTAATCCGGAACTTCAAGAAACTCCTACTCCAGAATACCCCGGTCACATACTGCACATTGACATCTACTCTACCGAACGACACTTAGTACTCACTGCAATAGACAAGTTTTCCAAATTAGCGCAAGCACGAATTATAAACTCAAAAGCGATAGAGGATATCAGAACCCCTTTGCGCGATATTATATTCTATTTCGGAGTCCCTAAACATATCGTTATGGACAACGAAAAAGCTTTCAATTCCCAATCAATTAAGTTCATGCTGGAACAGCTACAGATAGAAGTTTATACTGCCCCACCATACAAAAGTACCGTTAACGGCCAGATAGAACGGTTCCACTCAACACTTTCAGAAATAATGAGATGCCTCAAGAAAGAGGGGACAGAGAGGAATTTCAAGGAACTTTTAGAAAGGGCAGTTTACGAGTACAATTACAGTTTCCATTCCGTTACAAAGAAACGACCACTAGAAGTATTCTTCGGCAGGAGAGTGACAACAGACCCGGACCAATACGAAACGGCCAGACAAGATAACATTGAAAGACTTAAAAATAAACAGAAAACGGACCGGACAAACCATAATAAGAAGAAAAAGGAAATACGTAATTATCAGCCTGGAGAAGAAATATTCGTAAGAATAAACACTAGATTAGGTTCCAAGCTTTCCCCAAGATATAGGAAAGAAACAGTTAAAGAAAACAAGCACACAACAATAATAACAGTATCGGGAAAAACAGTTCATAAAAGCCATATCAAAATCTAAAATTAAAAAAAAAAAAAAAAAAAAAAAAAACGTAAACTAAACGTAGTTAACACACTTGTATTGAATGAAGATGAGTTAATTGAAATCGAGAAAATTTTTAAAAAAGAAATAACATGCCACCCCTGTCAATGGAAGAAATAATGGAGTTTTCCGATGTCTCAATTTTGCACAATAAAACAACACTTTTGTATATTGTAAAAATTCCAAATTTAGAAGAAATACAATACCAAGACATTATCATAAAGCCCATAGTAAAAAACAATTCAATTATACACTTAAACTTTCAAGAAATCTTTGTTTTCAAAAATCTCACCTATGGCATTCCCCAAACTTGTAAAACAATAGAACGTATTAAGATATGCGATAAGAAAAACATTGTTAATATAAGTAACTCAAATTGTATTCCGAAGTTAGTTCAGGGAAAGAAAGCGCTGTGTAGATTTAGCAATGCTGACCACGTATCCAAAACAGAAGAAATCGACGACGGAATCATCCTACTAAACGACTACGATGGAAACGTTACCTGGAACAACACAGAGCTTCACCTAAAGGGAACCTACCTTGTTCAGCTATCAAACGACTCGATGATTATCGACAACAAGCGGTTCAGCAACTTGGAACCTACAGTCTTGACCCCTGGAGCTCCTCTTGTGCAGTTTACGGCTGAGGAAAAAGAAAGACTTAAGGTCCTATCACTGGAAGCACTGGAAGCATTGCACATAAATAACACTGGACAGCTGATGCACATAAGAACCCATTCAATGGTCAACAGCATAACTTTGCTGACGCTCTTTGGCATTGCTCTGATTCTCGTCCTGGGCTTGCACACCTATAGTCAAAGGCAGAAGAGCATAACATTGCAACTAGGACCCACGCCTGGAATGGAAACAAAAGTCACAGCGATCCTCGCACCATCAACCTGCGAGCAATCTTCGACCGAGGCACATTATCAGTTACCTCAGTTCAACAACATTCCCTACTTCTAGAGACCGCTTGAGGACAAGCATAAATTGGAGGGGGAAGAGTTAACAACTAAAATGTCACAATTTAGAATAATGAACTCCAGTACGCAAGTTCCAATCTGCAAGCTCAGCGTCTGCATAATTTCCTGCACGCGCCGAGCTACCAAGCTGAATTCTAAGAATCTGTTTGGCAACCGCTTCCGTTCCCACCAATGCAAGTGATTCCAAGAAGACTGCAACAATTCGACCAACAAGACATCAGCCGATGTCGTGGCCTATTGGAAGCAACGAAGTCGACGTCGATCCTCTGCTACCAAGGGCAGCGCAGCTCGCAGCCAAGACTCACAGCTTGTTAGGGACAGCTTAGGGTAATCAGTTGTAAATTGGATTTAGACAAATAAAGTCATTGTTCTTAATTGAACTCTAAAATCTTTTTATTTTTTTACTTTGCAACTTGCAAGTAATTAACTTGTATGATTCCTCTGTTAACTTAGTAATTGAAAATATAGTCAGTCACTTGATATTGAAAAGCTGAACAGATTGGACGTGTTTTCTTTCGAGCCTTCACCCTTCCAAAGTACCCTCAAGCTCCCGAGAGGTAACTGGCGCAGCCGGGAAACAAGTGTATAATATACCAGTGTATATTATAATATACACGTAAGTAATTGTGAATAAAAACAAGTGGGTGTCAATTTATTAAGCGTGAGAAAATATTAAAAAATGTGTATTGACCTAAAATAAAAACAAAAATAAAATCAAATAAAAATGTGTAACCATGATTGGAAGTTGAACAAAAACTGAATGAAAATCAAATACAAATAACACAAATATAGCATGCTACCTTCGTCATCTCGTAATACTTATAAAAATGCTCTTGTGAAATCAAATGCTGATAATCCCAGCCACGAAAATTCGTCCGGCCGAGCATGGTATTAATTGCATGACATCGATAATAAACTCAAACACAAATACAATATCAATTTGCTCCTGTATTTCTATGTGGAATCAATCGCTGATCACCACTTCTGCGACTCTTCGTAAGCCAGAAATCAGATAGAAATATAAAAAAAACCAGACAAATACAAAACAAATACAAAAACAAATATCATTCAACATTCCCGATTTCAAAGACTGACAATCATTTCATACTTCCAACTATTCCGAACTAAGATAAAAGCAAATACAATTCAATTCACTAAAGCTTGGTACTTTCTAACACCCACATCTTTGCTTATATGTAAACATACTATACGTAAACCTTTTTTTTTACAAAATAAATAGCGCGCATCTGCCTAATACCTCCTATATTCCAGAAACTAATTCAACACAACGCAAATCATCGCACACTACTCAAAATTAATAATAACAAAAAAATATTAAAAATATAAAATATATATATATAATTAAAAAATAGTTGCCATTACTAAAATTAAGATTAACTCTAAGCTTAAAATAAGGAATTATTATTAAGCATTTTATCTTTCTCTTATCTGTTATCATTATTTCCAATGCCTAAAAAAACGCCAACTAACTTGAATGAAACTACCCACTCTGTATTAGGAGCCCATATTACCACTACAAGGATCACACGATCCAACTCCCGATCAATATTAATCCCCTCAATCGAAGAAAGTTCCCCTTCATTTCCTACACAGCCTCCCACAATGGAGTCAACCAATGATGCTGCTACCTCCATGGTCACCCCGATTGTTAACACTTCCACCAATCATATTTAAAGCAAAAGATATTACGACATTCGTTAGCCACCTTCCGACTTTTGACGGTACTCCTAGACAACTGGACAGATTTATAACTAGCGTCGAAGAAATCCTTACGTTCATAAAGGATGCAGATCAAACGCCTTACGGACTGCTCACTCTTAGAGCAATAAGGAATAAAATAATAGACAGAGCAAACGAGGCTCTAGAGCTAGCCAATACAGCACTAGTTTGGGATGATATTAAAAATAATAAGATGTGCAAGTGAACTCCAAGCATTCTCTAACAATATGTCTTTAGGTCAACTATTCTTCGGTATCTCAAAAATTTAAAGTCAGCTATTTTCCATTCTGAAAAATAGTGGGCAAACAACAACGGTAGTAGAAGCAAGGAAAGTTTTGTACAATGAAGTATGTCTGAACGCTTTTATGAGCGGCCTAAGGGACCCATTAAAAACACTCATCAGACTAAAAGCCCCAATACCATCGAACAGGCATACGAACAATGCCAGACTGAGCAAGCACTATATTATAATAGGAAATTCGAAAATATACCAGGGTGGAGACAAAATTACAACAGTACTAATAACAATCATAACAACTATAACAACAACAACTATAATAACGGTCGTGACAACCGCAAGCACCCTTACTCGAATTTCAACTCACATAGGAACTCTGATTCGTACAACAACCGGTCTCATCGTAGAGATTACTCAAATAACAATCGGAATTATGATAGACAATCTAACAAACCAAATCCATTTAAAATTGAAAACTCGCAGTCTCAAGTACTACACAATATTGAAAAGGAACAACAAGCTAGTGCCCCATCAACAGGAGTAAATTTTCAAATACCTGCCTCGGGAACACAACAGGCTACATAACTCCCGCTACACATAGTTCATCCCTCCCTTTTATAAAAATAAATTTGCAGCATACAAGTGCCACGAAATTTTTAATTGACACAGGATCTACCAACTCATTTATAGACCCCAAATGCATTAACATAGTTGACTCCGTACATTTAAAAACCCCAATAAACCTTAAAACCGCATTAAATACATTCACGATAAACAAAAAAATATCCTTTCCATTACCCCTAGAATTTAAAACCGACGGTATCATGGACTTACTACTTTTCAAGTTTCATTCATATTTCGACGGCTTGATAGGTATGGATCTACTTTTACATTTCAATGCCAAAATTGACTTGCATAATTTACAATTTAATTTTTTCAACGTTACTATACCTATATTAATGTATAATAATCGAACTTCAAATATTCTAAACATTTCCGCCCACACCAAAGCTATAATGCCACTACCCGTAGAAAATACAGACGGCGAATTTCATTACAATACTATTCAGATTGACAAAGACCTATTAATATCAGGTGGACTTTACTACTCAGAAAATAATGTTACAAACTTCGAAGTAATAAACTACTCTGACTCCGATAAATTGCTATACCTTGAAACCGCTATCGAAGGTACGCCTTATTCCAAAGCAGACCACCTCGAACTTTTCCATATTACTTCCGACTGTAATCGAGCAGAAAAGCTACCTCACTCTTTGGAAAACCTCAAAGTAGATCACCTTACTTCCGAGGAAAAAGACGGACTAGTAAAGTTATGCAAACAATTTTCAAACACCTTCCATAATGAAAATAACCCACTAACTTTCACAAATAAGGTAATGCATTCAATTCCAACGGTAGACGAAGTACCCGTACACGCTAAATCTTATAGGTATCCATTTATTCACAAGGATGAAGTCAAAAAACAAATTCAATCTATGTTAGATCAAGACATTATTAAATCCAGTTATTCTCCTTGGAGCGCTCCTGTATGGGTGGTGCCAAAAAAAACTACCCCGACGGAAAAACAAAAATGGCGTCTTGTCATTGATTATCGGAAGCTAAACGATAAAACAATTTCAGATAAGTACCCCATTCCCAATATCACTGACATATTAGACCGCATCGGGAAAGCTAAATATTTTTCTACAATAGATTTGGCAAGCAAATTCCTTAAAACCTTCGATTTTTGTAAAACTTTACTTTCCAATGATCCAATCCTCCAATACCCCGACTTTTCAAAAAAATTTATTCTGACTACGGACGCAAGTAACTTTGCACTGGGAGCTGTGCTGTCACAGTGAACTTTACAAAACGACAGACCAATCTATTTTGCTAGTAGGACCTTATCCGATACGGAAATAAATTATTCCACTATCGAGAAGGAAATGCTAGCCATCGTATGGGCTGTTAAATACTTCAGGCCTTACCTGTTTGGAAACAAATTTACCCTCGTAACTGATCATAAACCATTAATTTGGCTTATGAACTTTAAAGAACCGAATTCCAAAATCGTTCGATGGCGGTTACAACTTTTGGAGTATGATTTTGAAGTAAAATATAAAAAAGGGTCTCAAAATGTAATTGCCGATGCACTTAGTCGAGCAGACGCTAGCTTTAATCATAACGAATCGCTTCCAGAAACAAATTTTAAATGCCCAACATCCGAAAAACCTCTTAACGATTTTAATATACAACTCATTTTTAAATTGGACGCTCAGACAAGTTTTACAACAGTATCTCCTTTCAAACATAAGATCAGGAAAGAATACCGTAAACCATCGTTCGATTTTAACGAAACTGCAAATATACTTAAACAAACTTTAAAGCCGCATAGAACCTGCGCCGTATTTGCAGACGATCATATCTTTAATATAATAGAAAAAGCTTTTGCCATCTATTTTTCCCACAGGGGCTGTTAAATACTTCAGGCCTTACCTGTGTGGAAACAAATTTACCCTCGTAACTCATCATAAACCATTAATTTGGCTTATGAACTTTAAAGAACCGAATTCCAAAATCGTTCGATGGCGGTTACAACTTTTGGAGTATGATTTTGAAGTAAAATATAAAAAAGGGTCTCAAAATGTAATTGCCGATGCACTTAGTCGAGCAGACGCTAGCTTTAATCATAACGAATCGCTTCCAGAAACAAATTTTAAATGCCCAACATCCGAAAAACCTCTTAACGATTTTAATATACAACTCATTTTTAAATTGGACGCTCAGACAAGTTTTACAACAGTATCTCCTTTCAAACATAAGATCAGGAAAGAATACCGTAAACCATCGTTCGATTTTAACGAAACTGCAAATATACTTAAACAAACTTTAAAGCCGCATAGAACCTGCGCCGTATTTGCAGACGATCATATCTTTAATATAATAGAAAAAGCTTTTGCCATCTATTTTTCCCACAGGGGCTGTTAAATACTTCAGGCCTTACCTGTGTGGAAACAAATTTACCCTCGTAACTCATCATAAACCATTAATTTGGCTTATGAACTTTAAAGAACCGAATTCCAAAATCGTTCGATGGCGGTTACAACTTTTGGAGTATGATTTTGAAGTAAAATATAAAAAAGGGTCTCAAAATGTAATTGCCTATGCACTTAGTCGAGCAGACGCTAGCTTTAATCATAACGAATCGCTTCCAGAAACAAATTTTAAATGCCCAACATCCGAAAAACCTCTTAACGATTTTAATATACAACTCATTTTTAAATTGGACGCTCAGACAAGTTTTACAACAGTATCTCCTTTCAAATATAAGATCAGGAAAGAATACCGTAAACCATCGTTCGATTTTAACGAAACTGCAAATATACTTAAACAAACTTTAAAGCCGCATAGAACCTGCGCCGTATTTTCAGACGATCATATCTTTAATATAATAGAAAAAGCTTTTGCCATCTATTTTTCCCACAGTTCCAAGTTCAAAATGATAAGATGCTTGTCATTTCTCCCAGAAATAAGCAACAATACTGAACAAAACAAGATGATTCTTGACTATCACCTTAAGAATAACCATAGGGGCATCGATGAAACATTGCTAAATATCAAAAGAGAATATTTTTTCCCACATATGAAAAACAAAATAGCCCAGTTAATAAAAAAATGCGAAACTTGTTTAAAACTTAAGTATGACAGACAACCTCAAAAAATCGCATTTATAATGCCCGAAATTCCTTCAAAACTATATATATTCTGAATCAGTATCAGTAGCCGAGTCGATTAAGCCATGTCTGTCTGTCCGTCTGACCGTCTGTCCGTCTGTCTGTCTGTAAGAACACCTGGATCTCAGAAACTGTAAGAGCTAGAGTCATCAAATTTTGCGACAACATACATATATATTGCAGTGTCTCAAAGTTTTTGTAAAATTTGGACACGCCCCTTTCCGCCTCTGTAAATCAGTAATAACTATTTAACAACTACAATATTAGCTCAACAACCAAAGTTTTATATGACAAATACCTTGCCATGAGCGTTATGTGAAAATATCATTTAAATCGGACTATTAATAAGTGAGATATGATACTAATTAAACTCACTTTGGACATATATACTTAAGCAGACCTAATTTACACAAGCATACCGAGGTTCGAATCATGCGTCAGACACACAGAATTTTAAACTTTTTATTTGCATGGTAACAGAATTGGTTCATAATGCAGCTTTGACGATGGGCCAAGAAGTGAGGCAATGGCCGAGTGGTTAGAGTGGCAGTGGCGGACGGCAAATTAAACAGGCTGTGAGAGAAGTACTCCTGTTAGCGAATTATCATTTATTAATTATTTATTATTTTATTTTGTTTATTTATTTTATTGTGATAAACTAAAAGAAAAGTTGCAGTCAAGCGGGATGTAATATAGCAGCTACAAACAAATTAAATTATTTAATTAAATTTCAATAAAATATAGTTTTTCCTCATTTTGTTTTCATACTATATTATGCAATGAAATTATAAGAGTTACAAATAATATTAATTATTTATAAATAAAGTTTACTATTATTATTATATTTAGCACGCATCAAAAAGACGCCAGCCAAAAGCAAAGAATGCGTTTTTCAATGTCGTCACTCTTTCCGTATTTTGCCTGCTATGACTTTGCAAGCTCAATATGATTCTTATTGGATATTGTTATTTTGTTTTGCTCTTAATATTTTGCAATTAGAATGCTCGAACGTAACAGAGATCATAAGCCTGTGGCGACGCAGCCTCATCGATATGAGCCCGATCTGGCAGCGCGGCACCATCATAAGCAGACGATAGTTCCACCGTTTCACTACAAGTCCTTTAAAAGTTATGAATGTGCGAGTGGAACGCCCATACATACATGTCTGCATATCCACATGTATGTATTGGCATCCCACTTCAACACACATTATTGCTTGCATGTATGTTCATGCATATGTACAATACAATTAGATTTGGAGTTGCTGTTGTGTACCAACGAAAGAAAACTAAGTTCTAATTACATATATTGCGTACCAAAAACTTAAAAAAACCGGCTACCACCGCCGCCCCTTTTCAATGTTATTGAGCTTTTAAAATATTTTAATGAAAAATAATGAAAAACAAAAACTTTCACATGCCGATCGCGGTAGCAATCGAACCCCGAAACACGGTCCACACAACATTGTTGGCCTTACAGTCCGAGACATAATCCACTCAGCCACTGAATAACTCTGGCTAGTGCTAAAAAATCAACAAGAAGCACATGAAATAAATTTTTGTATGCGCTAGAAATGCATACATATACCTATTGCCCTCTCGCTCAGTGTAATGGTTGCGACACTTCGCTTCTGCTTCTGTTCGTTAATTCAAATTGCGCGTATCGTCGGACACTGTATAAAATTGACCTTCGCCAAATTTTTAATATTAATCCAAATAAAGCGCAATTTTCATTGCGAGTTTTAATAAATATCCGAATATAATTAAGTTATCTATGTCTGCAGATTGCAGAAATTCATTAATTTGGGGAATATTTAAGTTGCGGAGAATATCTTAAGTCGACTCACCAAAATTTAACTTTTTAAGAACAACTAGCCCCATTACATGTGCTGTAGCTTCCGCTTGGTGTTCCCTAGGTACTGATTATTTTTGATAATCGGTAGAAAATTCGAGCGGCGATTCTATTCTGTTATTTACAAACTTGTTTACGGTATACTAAGATAATCCATGGCCTTATACAGTCAGCACCTGACTGTAGCGTTTGTATTTTTACTCACTCACAAAATCCGCTTCATGCTGTCGTAGGGCCCTCCGATGCAGGAGCTGTTGAGCTATCGGTCCAAATAATAATAATATCCAAATGATTATGGAAGAATCATGCTTGATGTGTAATGAAAATTATAGATGATCGAGATAATTCCTCATGCGCACATTTTTACAATGTTTACGCTTTATATAGGAAATATAATTTAATTAATACGATTGTTTAAATGAACTTTTTTTTTTGGGTATATCAAATATACGAAAGATTCAAGATTTTTATGGCAGTGCCATGTCACCTGGGCGTGCTTTGCACGTCGATCGAAGTCTCCGTTGAGCACTGTACGTTATACTCAGAAGGTTAGGTACAGCCACACGGTGCGAAAAAGTCTAGCCCCGTGATTCGGTGCAAGAACTAAGCGTAGTCTCACTGTGCGAAGGTTTGTAGCGCAATCATAAATGGGACAATGTATCGATACTCCGGAAAATGTGTTTGTGTCTACCAAGTTGCAGACCCACGCTTATTGGGCACCAAGCTGACCAATCTTACGGGTATCTGACAACGAGTGGTACTGACCGCAAGAAATCGATGTCGCTGTAAAAATACACAATTAATTTGCACGTGGCTAGACACAAATATCACCTTTTTTTCATATTGTATTTTCTGCACTGGCTATAATATATATATAATTCCGATTCCGGGATGTTTTTGGCATATATTATTATATTGCCGTATTATATAACAAGAATATGTGGACTTACAGTTTATTTTGCCACTCGTATTATATTTTTAGCAAATTTATATATTTTTGCTGCGTGAGCGTCAGCTTCAAAATAAATTAATGTACAGAAATGCGCGTTCAGCATCTATTTATAGACGGAAGGTGACGCTGTCGAAAATGCTCGAAGCAATTCTAACTGCATTAGCTAACTGTTAAATGGTGTGCTATTCTTGATTCTCTTTTGGGACCATTCTTCTGCAAGAATAATTGAGCGCGCCGTTTTTGCATAACAGCTGTTTTAAATTCGCTCTCTGTTAAGAATTAACAGAAAGAGTGCAGAGGAGTTTCAACGGCTGTTGATCGACTTTGGCACACTACACTCTACAATACCGTGCTGAAACCCATCTGGACATACGTCTGTGAACTACGGGGAAACGCGTCAAAACCCAACTATGAAATTATACAGCGAGCTTAGTTAGCGATTCTGCGAGCTATCATTGGGGCACCATGGTACCAAAGCAGCGAAAGCATCCATAGAGACCTCAACATTTATCTCGTCAACGAGGAAATCCAGATGAGAAAGAGTAAACATCAAGCAAAGCTCGCCGCACACGAAAATCCTCTCGCGAAGTCGCTTACGCGTGTATGTAGTCAGAGCAGACTAAAGCGCAAAGATTCTCCAGCCCAGAAAAGAAATCCTAGGGCCGTCTCTTACAGATAGACGTGGGTTTTCCTTAAAGCGCCTACAATATCTCGCTGGAACGTCCAACGCGAGAGCCGCCAATGTGCAATTGACCTATGTCAACGGAATAGCGCTTAGTGAAGGGAACGATAATTTCCTTTTGTGGATTGATGCTCAGACCAACATCTTCGCACCATCTACTAACCGTGTTCGCAGCAGATTGCATCAGCTCTGTCATGGTGTTGGCAAAGTTCCCGTTCACTACGAGAGCCAGGTCGTCAACGTAGCTAATTGCCTCCACGCCCTGTTCTGCAAGAATACTTAGTAGTTCATCAACTACTAGGGACCAGAGTAGGGGGGATAAGACCCCTCCCTGGGGACACCCTTTAACCGCACTAATAAAAGCAGTCGTCGAGTCCAGGGTAGAGGAAGTAGTCCTGTGTTTGAGCATAGCATCAATCCTTAGGATTAGGGAACGGGCAATATTTCTGCGCTCCAGCGCAGAAGAAATAGACCCGTGGCCGGTTTTATGAAAATCACCCTCTATATCAAGAAAAGAGCACAGAGCAATACGAAAGCTCTTTCGAATTTACTTGTGCAGAGCGACCTCCGTCAATCTTCCGGCTGTACACGCAAACTGCGTGGGATGCAGAGGATAAGTTTTCTGCAGAGAGCACCGAATGTGCAGGTCTACGAGCTTTCCGCTGTCTTAAGCAGAAAGGGTCGGCTGATATGACTTAGGTTGGACGATTCCCCTTAGGGGGACGATTCCCCTGTTCAAGGTTCGACACCTTCTATTCACGCAACTGCTTCAGATGCATATTTGGGACATGTGCTTAATAATGAACAAGTCTTTCATGCAACAGCTATCGTGAATGTAAAGGATAGATTCGGTCAGATTCTGGCATCCTGCCAGAGGCTTGCTCGATAGTGGCTCCCAAATAAACTTTATCTGAAAGCATGGCTCAACTACTACGACTCAAGCGGGATCCAACTTCCCTAGCTATCTCAATTGTAGGTGGTGCAACAATCGATAGCAAAAACTAGATATGCGTCTCTATTCAATCGCGTCTTAATTGACATGCCTCCTTTTCCGTCACATCAAATTGGAAAATAACCAAGAATATTAATCTGGCACATCCAGAGTTTTATAGGCCAGCTAAAGTGGATATTCTATTGGGCGCAGAATTGTTTTACGAGTTGGTATGCGTTGGACAAATAAAAAACATGCCGAACTTCCCATTATACAAAAGACGCTGCTGGGTTGGATAGTAGCGGGAAAATATAATGAACAAGTACCTCGTTGTCAGTTCAGTGGGTGTTCAGCAGCTCAAAACAATGATTGTTCTCTCGACTCCTTAGTCACCCGCTTCTGGGAATTGGATCAATGTCCAATTGAGGCTGTTTGCCAAACAGCTGAACAACAGGCGTGTGAACTGTTTTTCAAGAAGACTGTCAAACAGTTATCTTCCGGTCGCTTTGAAGTTAAGCTTCCTTTCAAGACTAATCCAAAGGTTCTCGGTCTGTCCTTTCAAACTGCTGAAAGGCGTTTTCTACAACTTGAGCGCAAATTATCAAAGGATGCAATTCTTCGAAACATGTACCATGACTTAATGAAAGAATATCTCGATTTAGGATACATGTAAATTCTGAAGTCTGCTCCTCTAGAACAGCATTACTTTATTCCCCATCAATGCGTTCTGAGACCTGAAAGTACCTCTACCAAGCTTCGTGTAGTTTTCGACGCTTCTAGCAAGACGTCAAATGCTGTTTCACTTAAGGAAACACTAATGGTGGGAGCTGTATTCAACTTTGATTAGTTTTCGATTGAATAAATATTCCATTATTATTATTTGAAAAAGGGAGTCTCCCAGCAGAGAAGGGGCGAGGCACTGCGACCAGGATAGTCTTTCGTACCTATAATGCTATCCGTATCTTGACAAAAGCTGTTCTGCTTCCCTAATGAAGCATAACAGGTTTTTCGTCGAGGAACAGACAATGTGCTAGGGAACTGAGACTTCCACGTGCAGATGTTTCCTTCTAATCCATACCAATGCTGGACAATCAAATAGAATGTTTTTGGTGGTTTCGTCGTCCTCTTTACAAAGCCTGCACTCTGCATCCGAGGACAGACGCATTATCGTGAGGTGATAGTTCACCAAGTGGTGGCCACTAAGGTAGCCAACACAAAGTAGATTTGTGCTTCGTTTAACCGAGGGATTCGTGAGCTCTCTAGCCTGCCTTATCTCTGGTTGGAACAACCAATAGCGTTCGATCAACCTATCTGCCCAGGTTTTCACAAGGGATGAGATAGTTGACCACCCCACGCAGAAGGGTTCGGGGCCATGCAGAGGTCTGATGACACCGCTAGTTCATCCGCTACCTCGTTGCCCTGGAAACCGGAGTGTCCCGGTACCTACAGGAGCAGCTGCTGTTGGAACTGCCACCAGAGGCTGTCCAAAAGAAACAAAGTTACCCTCCTATGGGACAGTCCGGTTTCCAGGGCAACGAAGATGTAGATATTCGCTCCTCTGATCCCCTTCTCAAGGATATGGTGGTCGGATTGAAAAACTGTGGGCCATTTGCACATAGCAATCGAGGTTTTGGAGTTGGGACCATATATCCCAGCTCCAACCCCTGATCAACTTCGGTCACTGACGTGTGAATACGTGTTTTTAATCGAGCTCCGTATCGGTTGAATTGAGTGAAGTGAATGGTTATTAATAGTTTTTTTTTTTTTTTTTTTTTCTTTTTCTATTATTTATTGAATCTTCCCTTTGCCTTAAGAGACTAACAATAAGTATTCAAATCTTAATCTAGCTTAGTTAACTTTCACTTAGTGATAGTGTTTGTGGTTAATGCCCTAATAAGTTTATTGCTGGGCTGGGAGGTCGTTGCGGCGCAGCCGGCTTTGACTGCATACTCGGATTAGTTTTCTTGCGAGGGGATTTGAATGGGTGGTCAGCTTTCCTTGGTATTTCATTTTCTTCTCAGTTATTACTTCGATTACTAATTTGATTTTTAGGTCTCTGTGTATGTCTTCGTTCCGAAGGTACCACGGCGCTCCAGTGATAGTTCTCAGAATTCTTGACTGTGCTCGCTGAATAATGTCTATGTTACTTCTGGATGCGTTGCCCCACAGCTCGGAGCCATAAGTCCAGATAGGTTTTAAGACGGAGTTGTATAGAAGAGCTTTGAGCTCCAGACTAAGTGGAGAGCGAGCATTTATGAGCCAATGGAGGCTCCTTGCTTTAAGTTTAAGATGTATCGTCTTGGCTTCTATATGTTTGCGCCAAGTCAGCCGCCTGTCCAGATGAACACCCAGATATGTTACCTCGTCGGCTTGTGGAATGCATATGTTATTCAGGACCAGTGGTGGGCATGTTTGTTTGTTTAAGGTAAAGGTAACCTGCTGTAGTATGCGCCTATGTAGTATTAAGAACATTTAAGTACAATAGCATACAAATACATAGCAGCACTTTGTTGCTATGTTTATGCAACCAATAAGGCCCAAGGCGGATGTAACATGATCGTCCACTTGAAGGCTACAAAGTATAAGTGCATGGTCAGCATTCCCACGCCGACCAAATGCCTAATACATAAGTGCATAACTCGCTCTCTCGATAAGCACATATATATATATATATAAGATCTACATAAGAGAGCCGCTCCGCTGCTGGCGTATCCGGCAGCGCAGCTACGCGGCTTAGCCTAAGACGAAATATATTTAAGAATGACAAGACAGACACTGTAAAAGAGTTGAACTGGCAGAACCATTTCTGCCAAGCAAGAATTAAATAACATTAATAAAAACCTAAGACAGCCTGACGGCTACTAAAACTAAAAACTGAGTGTTATCAATGTCTACACATTACATGGCGACCGTGACAGTCGTCCAACGATGGACAAATTGACGCAACACTAAATACATATCGGAGGAAACTGGACTGGAAGGCTAAAAAACCGAGAAATCATTACATGGAGCTTACGATTGACAAACTGAGAAAAAATCTGAGTGAGTAGAGTTGTATTGAGGCATGGGAAAGCACCGAGGCGGTCTAAAGACTAAGCTGAACAAACGTATAGCCCACGTAAGGTGGCTAATATACGGTCAGCAAACGCCACCGGTTTGGTCGAAAGCTCTTAAGCTACATGCAGAGCTAGACCACTTGCTGCAATATCAGCAAGAATTGAAGACCCAAAAACTCAAGAAAACTCACTCAGAATATACAAAAATTATAACAATAATTAATGAAGTTCCAAAACCAATAGCATGTCCAGCACCAGCACCGCCACTACCGAAGTCTAAAAAGACCTGCCCACCGGACTGCGGAGGAGTCTGGAGTCCTCACTGCCTGGGGACTTGTGAGCAGCCATCAAAATCGTCAGCAGCCCAGAATTAGACAGCAGCGAGGGAGTGTCAGCGTGCCACCCCGGCGACGCCCAGCTGACACCAGCAGATGAACATCAGCAGCCCAGAATTAGACAGCAGCGAGGGAGCGTCAGCGTGCCACCCCGGCGACGCCCAGCTGACGCCAGCAGATCAACATCAGCAGCAGCAAAAAAAAAATTTTTTTTTAACTAATTAAATATAAATATAATATATAAGAAATAATTTGTAAGACACATTGTAAAATGGAGCATATACCACTATGCCCTGTTAACCCAATATGGCCCGTGAAGCCATAGCTAGAATCAGGCAGACAATAATGTAAAATACAATTTTTTTTTACCTAACTAACATTGATAAAATTTAATGAAAGAAAAAATTGCCAATATAAATGTCCATAGAGACAAATAAAATAAGCAAAATTGAAAACATATATAAAAATAAAGAAGATTTTTTACAAAACTCTAAAATTAGTATACCCAAAATGGGTCTGATAGACACTAAAACTGTTGACTCCACAGCAAATGTTATAAATAAAGTGGAAGTCCAAAATGCAGACTTGTTCTGGATAACCATAATACTAATTGTAATTGCTCTAATTATGGTATCCAATGCATTAATAAAAATATACAAAGTACATAACAAGTGTCTCAAAAAACAATACCGTAGCACTGCTAACGGTTTAGATAATATTTAAGAAACGTATGAGGGAACTCAATTATGAACAAAATATAAAAATTTAAAAAAAAATTTAAAATATAAACGTAATATTGACTTTATCTAGATAAGAATTCAGAAATATATAGCAATAGCCAACCATGAGTGTAGCTCAAACACAGCGCACTATAGATAAAGGTTATGAATATGAATATGTACTTATGACATTGCCAGGTGTAAAAGCCAAACCAGAATTATTAGATTTTGGCATACTAAGTAAAAATAACGCTTCCTTTGTATCAAAGTAACTAGTACCACAGCATGGACTGGGAAAAGCTTATTGATCATATAAAAGAATCAAAAGAAAATTTCAAAAAATCTTATAAATGCTTAACGCAAAACAGATCAATACAAGCTGTAACAATAAATAAAAATGCCCAAACATTGGTAAATAGTTACAATGAAGTCAGAGAACTAATACAACAGAATAGAAAGAATTTAGACAGTAAACAGTGTGCTAAAGTTTCGGAACTACTGGTGGCATTAAGGGAAAAATTAATATTAATCAAAAACAAATTCAGCCTCCAGATAGAAATTCCGACTATAGTAAACACTCCATTAACAATAAATGTTAATGAAGACAGCACCGACTCAGACGAAGAAAATTGTAATGGTCGCAGTTGCACCATTGAAACGAATGTCGAAATTTGTCGTTTTATCGCATCGATTTTTGTAGCGATAAAAATATTGTTGATGTTATTATCTAAGTCCTCAACCTGGCTTAGCAACATAATTATGTCCATACAACACACTAGCAAGATCACATCAAACTTGTTGCGTCGAACATGTTCGATGATGTTTGCTGTTGCCGTGCGTACTGATCCCCTAGTTTCGAACCAGCCTCCGCCAATTCGAATTACATGTCAAAGCTTTCAAGCATAGGCTTAAGGGTTATGTTCCGCTCAGATGCATCTTTGTAGGTGCTGAATCATAGAAAAAAGCTCTTCTTTGCAGAGAGCCTGGTCTATAAATGCAGCTCCCCTTCTCTATTTGCCCTCTTTCTGATCGGTCGAAACTCTAAGTGTCCACTCCACGTCGGTTAGCGCTGCGTTCGCTACACGTGTCGAGTATATATTCGTGCGTCACATTTCGTAAAGTCTGTAGAAGATAATACAGCTGCATATAGTGCACATATATGCAGCTCAATTAAATTCGTGTCGGTGCATTTAAATGTCAAAAAAACCGGAAAAAAACCACCATTTAAGACACCGAAGACATAACCCCATTTGCCACGCCCATTTTTCTGCAAGAGAAATCTGGAGACATCAGCCTTCCCGAGCAGGTTAAGAGCCTATTATTGCTTTCTTTGTGCTCAGCACAAGAAAAGGTATGTCACCCCCCTCACATTTTGTCAATTTTAGTATTTTTACTAAATTCCTAATTTTGCACCTAGATAACCTGGTTGACGCAAGTCCCAGTTACCCAGCCTGCACCAGTCTACGACTTTTGTAGCCCACCTTTATGCAGAGGCTTCTGCTTGACATAGGTGTGGGCTGTCAAAAAGTAAATTGGATAGTTGAACGATTCAAAAAGTTCGCTTGGATCGCTCCGCACTGTCGCCAAGTTCTGTTCTACCAAACATTGGTTGATTTGCCGAAATTCCCACCTTGGAAGTCTGTTGCGGCAGAACCATCCATCGTTGGACACCTTTCTACGTGTGTATCGCCTCTCTCTACACTGGGATCGAGCTTTACCGTGCCTCACCCCCCCTTGCAGCGCAAGTGCAGCTGCGCAGCCACTAGAAAGCTTTCTAGCATCGGCTTATCTCTAGTTTTAGTTGTTAATTTTCTTTGCTTACACTCGGTCTGTGTATTTCTATTGTATATTTTTTATATATTTTTTTGGATTTATATCCTCCTGTTAAAACATGCCACAAGCAGTGAATAGGGTATAATAGTGTAAAGCCAATCAGTGAAATGTTCATAATTGCAAAATTCGTTGCAAAAAATGTTATGCTTGCGGTGTATGTAAAGTAGTGAATTCGCAAATGTTAATTTCGATCTGATCACAGATCAATTGTTGAAAAATAATAACGTAGCTTTATTGCCAGTTCCCTAAATAATATAATTTGACCCCTAAAACGAAAGCATATGCAAAAACAAAGAAAATTTAACCAATATTAAAAGTGCTTACAAATTTACATCAAGAAACACACAAACACACCAACATACACACACATCTACATCGTTGGAAGGCCTTTCATCGTGGAGATTCATGTAAGTGAAACATAAACAATTAGTTTTATATTGCTAAAATTTCCTTGTTCTGCAAGGGTCATTTCGTTTTAATTGTTTTAATTCTTCGGCAAGTAAACATATATCGTACGTATATATGCATGCGCGCATGTGCAGCGGCAAAGCTTTACCGCCGGCTCAGTGGTTGTGTGTGCATATGTATGTATTTATGCTGCCGCCTATGCTAGTATAAATATAGACATACCTACATACATACATACTAAAGCTTGAGCTGTATATATATACATACTGACATTGAATTGTCTGCTTTGCCTGCAAATTAAAATCAATAGTTCTTTTCTTATTTCCATATTAACGTATTTAATGTAACTTATATCAAAGAACAAAACAATATTAAACCCGACTAAATATTCCCTTTTATATATGCATATATATATATATCTCTCTTTATATATATATATATATATATAATTATTTATATATATCTGTATATAGTGAGATATATGTTTGTATACATATGACTAATACATTGCCTACCATATATTTACAATAATATTCATTAAAAATTATTATTTCTAAATCTCTGCTAAACTCAGTGTTTGCGAACAAGCATACCTACATATATCACTGCACCTGCATAAGTACATACATATTGCAAACGAAAGCTCACGCAAGCATGATCAGCTGTCGCGCTGGTTCAATGATCGGCTTAACTACACTAGCCTACACAAACTTAAGAATAGTAAATTAAATATTCCTGCGATTAGTTCTGGTATACCGGTAGACTAAATAAACTCTATTTTGTTAGTAATTAATACTATTAGCCTTCTGTTGCGACACCAGTGGACAATAAAATAAGTACACTTTGATTAAACATATATAGCCTCGCCTTCTGCTGGAAGTTTCAATATAGTTTTACCTCAGATCATGAAATACCATTGTTTGCTTATAGTAACAAATGCAACATGCCGAAATAAATTGTTATGAATTAAGAAATAAAATATAAGATATATAATGAATCCTTAATTGCCTTAATAATTCCTGAAGACATGGTATAATGAATAGATAGACAATTCTGTTATTGGGATACTCTCTTACTGCCTCGCGCTGAGTATCATGGTTGGGTAGGGTACAGACTGCGAGCGTCGAACATCACCTCAGACGCCGCTCTTCACTAGATGTCTCTTTGTAAAAGCCTTCATATATTTTTTTGGTACTTTTGGTCTTGGTTTGATATAATTTTTGGAGTTTAGCTCCATTCGAGTAGTTTCAGAGGAATCCTAAATAAATTTTATTTACTGGAGTCGATGATCAGCAACAACCCACCCCACCCCGAACGAGCTTAGGGAACCAGAGGATTCCAATCGCTGTATCCATCTGACTTGTGAACCTCGGGTTCATGAACTTGAACAACCCAGTTGTTACATAAATTTTTGGCGCCCAAACGTGTGAGGCCCTCTCTAGCATCAAAAAAGGAATAAATAACACCTACTTTCCAAAAAAAAAAATTCCCCACACACACCTTTTGTGTAGAGTTGAAAAGTTTTCATGCATGTCTTGCCAGCTGACGTTGCTAAGATAGTCTTGTCTAGCTTCCGCTGTTACAGATATATTCGGTTAGATTTGTTTTACGGACTACGATTGTTGGATAATTCTATATTAGGATTACCTTCCGAGAAACCATTGACTTTTCTTTTCCGATTTGGAAAAAAATGGCAATGAACATCAGCTATACATATATATATATTTATATATATGATTTTCTTCTCTCACATTATTGCTCGCTTTTTTTTCCCTTCGTTAGGTCTAGGAAATACTTTTGTTTGATTAGCTATCGTTGTGAAATACTGTCATACCCAATTCCAGAATATTGATGTCAGAGCATTATTGCCTACCAATACTGATTGCTAGTTTGACATATTTTTCTTGCGCTCCTGATTAAATAAGTGTGGACCCTAGTACCATAACATTTGATTGGATTATTTAGTTATTTTGTTTTCGTTGGAAGTTTAGTTTAGTTATTGTCATGGAACTCGTGATCATGCTGCTTTTGCATACACTTGCCGAATAGCTTCACTAGATAGACGGCGCAAATCAAGAAATTAAAACCTTTCGTTAAGTTCAATAGCCCTATATAATAAACACCTGCTTTTTACAAACCGCATCTTTGTATTTAAATTGTACTATCTATTCATTTGCCAATATATGTCATTCAGGAAACCTTTTAGTATGAAAATGCCTGTTACAAACAGCCCTCGGAACACGCCAACTCCTTTGGCCAGTACAGATAGTAAATGTGCTATCTGTAATCAATTAATGTACATCACGCACCCATGCTACTCCTTAGCATGTTTGCATGTCTTTCACAAACTTTGCCTAGAAAATTGGATGGTCAGTCATTCTTGTTGCTATTCTTGTAATGTCGCCATTCAACCTAACGATCCTAAGCTGGTCGTCGGCAATTGTTCTCCTCTTAGAGCACAGCCGATCGCACCGACTGCACAAAACACCTCGAGAGTTATGACTCGTAATTTGACCAAAGCTTTAGAGCAAGCTCAAGGCCCAAGCACCTCGCATGAGCAAGAGCCTCGCTCTTTAAATCAAAGCGCTGCTGCTTCATCAGTTTTAGATGTCAGTAACAGTCCTACTCAAGTAGCTCCAGTTAGATCCACTCGTGGTAGACAACGAGGAAGGTCTTTTCGCCCTCCCCCTGCCCACCGCAACAATGAGATCGATTATACAGTCATTCAGAATATGATTGAACAAACTGTATCTCGATTAATGTCATCTTTGAACACCCAAACAAATCCAGTTAATGTTCCAGTTCCGTCTGTTCCCGTGCGAGAAACTCCGTCTCCTATAACTTCATCCCTGTTCACCCGCAAGACTGCAGATATTATGCAGAAGTGGAATTTACATTTCGATGGATCCCCAGAAGGTTTAGGGGTGGAAGAATTTATATATAGGGTAAAATCACTAACAGATGAAACTTTGGATAGCGATTTTACGGCCATGTGCAAACATATACATGTGCTATTTGCTGGAAAAGCCCGAGATTGGTATTGGAGATACCACAAACAAGTTAACCGCATAGTTTGGTCTGATTTCTGCTCTGCTCTTCGCCAACATTATAAGGATTATCGCTCAGTTTTCATGTCTATGGAGTTAATAAGATCGCGTAAGCAAAAGTTTGGAGAACCTTTCTCAGCTTTTTATGAAAGCGTGGCTTCGCTTATTGATAAATCCTCCATAAAAGTTGCAGAAGAAGAATTAGTCGAAATTCTTAAAAATAATTTGTTGCCTGACACACGTCAGAAATTACTGTACCAATCTGTACATTCTGTGGGACATTTGCGTCGCCTTGTACAGATGAGTGAGAATTTATCGTACGAACTCAACTGTCGAGCTGAGCAAGTACGAAAGTCAAAACCTTTTACCCCTCCAAGACAAATTCACGCCCTTGAAGAATCATGTTCTGACCCTGAAGAAGAAGACGTTCAACATGATCTCGAACTTGCTGCTCTTCGTAACGCCCATGCAAAACTTACGTGCTGGAACTGCGATGAGGTTGGTCACATTTGGGAGAATTGTCTTGCGTCTCGACGTATCTTTTGCTATGGTTGTGGTAAACTTAAAGTTTACAAGCCACAATGTCAAAATTGCTTGCCAAAACTGTCGGAAAACCGTCGACAGGGAGCACCCAACAACACCCGGATGCCCCCGAAAGCATAAATTTGAATATTGCTAAGCCCGAACAGAGTACAACATCAGATTCGTCTGATCCAGTTTTTCTTTCGGTTGAGCAACCCTCTCTATCGTCTACTACTGTCCCTCTTTATCATCGCTCGTATGATGAGAGACTGCAAAACTATTTAGAAACTAAGAATCGTATTTTCAGTCAACCCATTCCCGTTAGTAATCGAGTTCGCCGATTAAAAACTTATTATGCTAATATTAAACAAAACAAGAAAGCTTGGTAACTGTTATTACCAATTAGAAGACTTGCAAGGAAAAGATATCGGTACTTATCATGCTAAAGATCTTCGTAGCTGATTTCCCGCTAATCTTTCCGTCTGACGGTGTCAGATTATCGGGTGGTGTAATGGTCGCAGTTGCACCATTGAAACGAATGTCGAAATTTGTCGTTTTATCGCATCGATTTTTGTAGCGATAAAAATATTGTTGATGTTATTATCTAAGTCCTCAACCTGGCTTAGCAACATAATTATGTCCATACAACACACTAGCAAGATCACATCAAACTTGTTGCGTCGAACATGTTCGATGATGTTTGCTGTTGCCGTGCGTACTGATCCCCTAGTTTCGAACCAGCCTCCGCCAATTCGAATTACATGTCAAAGCTTTCAAGCATAGGCTTAAGGGTCATGTTCCGCTCAGATGCATCTTTGTAGGTGCTGAATCATAGAAAAAGCTCTTCTTTGCAGAGAGCCTGGTCTATAAATGCAGCTCCCCTTCTCTATTTGCCCTCTTTCTGATCGGTCGAAACTCTAAGTGTCCACTCCACGTCGGTTAGCGCTGCGTTCGCTACACGTGTCGAGTATATATTCGTGCGTCACATTTCGTAAAGTCTGTAGAAGATAATACAGCTGCATATAGTGCACATATATGCAGCTCAATTAAATTCGTGTCGGTGCATTTAAATGTCAAAAAAACCGGAAAAAAAACACCATTTAAGACACCGAAGACATAACCCCATTTGCCACGCCCATTTTTCTGCAAGAGAAATCTGGAGACATCAGCCTTCCCGAGCAGGTTAAGAGCCTATTATTGCTTTCTTTGTGCTCAGCACAAGAAAAGGTATGTCACCCTCCTCACATTTTGTCAATTTTAGTATTTTTACTAAATTCCTAATTTTGCACCTAGATAACCTGGTTGACGCAAGTCCCAGTTACCCAGCCTGCACCAGTCTACGACTTTTGTAGCCCACCTTTATGCAGAGGCTTCTGCTTGACATAGGTGTGGGCTGTCAAAAAGTAAATTGGATAGTTGAACGATTCAAAAAGTTCGCTTGGATCGCTCCGCACTGTCGCCAAGTTCTGTTCTACCAAACATTGGTTGATTTGCCGAAATTCCCACCTTGGAAGTCTGTTGCGGCAGAACCATCCATCGTTGGACACCTTTCTACGTGTGTATCGCCTCTCTCTACACTGGGATCGAGCTTTACCGTGCCTCACCCCCCTTGCAGCGCAAGTGCAGCTGCGCAGCCACTAGAAAGCTTTCTAGCATCGGCTTATCTCTAGTTTTAGTTGTTAATTTTCTTTGCTTACACTCGGTCTGTGTATTTCTATTGTATATTTTTATATATTTTTTTGGATTTATATCCTCCGGTTAAAACATGCCACAAGCAGTGAATAGGGTATAATAGTGTAAAGCCAATCAGTGAAATGTTCATAATTGCAAAATTCGTTGCAAAAAATGTTATGCTTGCGGTGTATGTAAAGTAGTGAATTCGCAAATGTTAATTTCGATCTGATCACAGATCAATTGTTGAAAAATAATAACGTAGCTTTATTGCCAGTTCCCTAAATAATATAATTTGACCCCTAAAACGAAAGCATATGCAAAAACAAAGAAAATTTAACCAATATTAAAAGTGCTTACAAATTTACATCAAGAAACACACAAACACACCAACATACACACACATCTACATCGTTGGAAGGCCTTTCATCGTGGAGATTCATGTAAGTGAAACATAAACAATTAGTTTTATATTGCTAAAATTTCCTTGTTCTGCAAGGGTCATTTCGTTTTAATTGTTTTAATTCTTCGGCAAGTAAACATATATCGTACGTATATATGCATGCGCGCATGTGCAGCGGCAAAGCTTTACCGCCGGCTCAGTGGTTGTGTGTGCATATGTATGTATTTATGCTGCCGCCTATGCTAGTATAAATATAGACATACCTACATACATACATACTAAAGCTTGAGCTGTATATATATACATACTGACATTGAATTGTCTGCTTTGCCTGCAAATTAAAATCAATAGTTCTTTTCTTATTTCTATATTAACGTATTTAATGTAACTTATATCAAAGAACAAAACAATATTAAACCCGACTAAATATTCGCTTTTATATATGCATATATATATATATCTCTCTTTATATATATATATATATATATAATTATTTATATATATCTGTATATAGTGAGATATATGTTTGTATACATATGACTAATACATTGCCTACCATATATTTACAATAATATTCATTAAAAATTATTATTTCTAAATCTCTGCTAAACTCAGTGTTTGCGAACAAGCATACCTACATATATCACTGCACCTGCATAAGTACATACATATTGCAAACGAAAGCTCACGCAAGCATGATCAGCTGTCGCGCTGGTTCAATGATCGGCTTAACTACACTAGCCTACACAAACTTAAGAATAGTAAATTAAATATTCCTGCGATTAGTTCTGGTATACCGGTAGACTAAATAAACTCTATTTTGTTAGTAATTAATACTATTAGCCTTCTGTTGCGACACCAGTGGACAATAAAATAAGTACACTTTGATTAAACATATATAGCCTCGCCTTCTGCTGGAAGTTTCAATATAGTTTTACCTCAGATCATGAAATACCATTGTTTGCTTATAGTAACAAATGCAACATGCCGAAATAAATTGTTATGAATTAAGAAATAAAATATAAGATATATAATGAATCCTTAATTGCCTTAATAATTCCTGAAGACATGGTATAATGAATAGATAGACAATTCTGTTATTGGGATACTCTCTTACTGCCTCGCGCTGAGTATCATGGTTGGGTAGGGTACAGACTGCGAGCGTCGAACATCACCTCAGACGCCGCTCTTCACTAGATGTCTCTTTGTAAAAGCCTTCATATATTTTTTTGGTACTTTTGGTCTTGGTTTGATATAATTTTTGGAGTTTAGCTCCATTCGAGTAGTTTCAGAGGAATCCTAAATAAATTTTATGTACTGGAGTCGATGATCAGCAACAACCCACCCCACCCCGAACGAGCTTAGGGAACCAGAGGATTCCAATCGCTGTATCCATCTGACTTGTGAACCTCCCGTTCACGAAACTGACCAAACCAGTTTATTACAAAATACAACTGTAGTCGAGGAAGACATTAAAGAGGAAGATCTTCACGATCTAACTATACCAGCAACACTAGTGCTGAAAGAAGAAAATACGACAAATAACGCAGCTGACTCAGAAAATACCTTAACCATGGCAGACCAGGCGGCAGCCATTAGGTCTTACATTAAGGAAGTCGCTTGCGCAGTGCCAGAATTTGATAGACAAAAGATCCATTTACAACGATTCATTAAGGCAATCAAATTGGTAGATTTAGCTAAGGGACCATTTGTAGACATTGCAGTTGAGGTCATTAAGTCAAAAATAGTTGGCACAATTTTGAACTCAGTTGACAATGAAATGACAATTCCAGCAATTATAAACAAATTGCAGAAAGTAGTTGTCGGTGAGACATCCAGTAATGTCAAAGCAAAGCTATCAACAGTTCAGCAAAGAGGTAAAACTGCAACGCAATTTACCGCTGAAGTTGATAGACTGAGAAAGCTATTAGAAGCTTCCTTTATCGATGAGGGTATACCTCTAGAACATGCCACTAGTCTAAGTACTAAAGAGGCAATTGATACCATGATAAATCGTGCTGAGCACGAAAGTATCAAAACAGTACTGGAAGCAGGGACTTGCACCACTATGGATGCAGCGATAAGCGCATACATAAGAACGAGTGCAAGAGTTACCGGTGACATCAATAAAGTGATGTACTTTAGAGGTAACAGATCTAATAGAGGATACGGCAATGCCAATAGAGGTAGTAACCGAAGTAGAGGTTTCAATAACAATGCTAATAGAGGCAACTATAATAACGGCAACCAAAATAACGGTTACCAAAATAACGGTTATCAGAACCGCTATAATGGAAATAATAACCGCTATAATGGCAACAATAGAGGCCGCAATAATGGAAATAGAGGCCGTAACAACAACCAGAATAACAATAACGGAAATAATGCCAATGTACGAGTAACTCAAGATCAGGGAAACTCGCAACAGCCTTTAGGTACCCAGTAGAAGAAGATCATAGAGTATACGCCATCAATTATAATCTCAATATATTTACCACATTCATTCATGTCAAAACAGGTGTAAAACTTGTTTTCCTTCTTGATACAGGTGCAGATATCTCTATTCTCAAAGAGAACTCTGACAAATTTTCTAATATTCAAATAACTAACAAAATAAATATTCAAGGCATAAGCCAACAAAAAATTCAGTCTCGAGGACAGACTTTTATTGAGATACAGACAGGTAAATACATTATCCCACACGACTTTCATTTAGTAGATAAAAATTTTCCCATACCGTGTGATGGAATAATAGGAATAGATTTCATTAAAAAATATAATTGCCAAATTGATTTCAAACCAGCAGAAGATTGGTTTATAATTAGACCCAACAATTTGAAATTTCCAATTTATGTTCCAATAACATACAGCTCTGGTAATAACACAACTTTATTACCAGCAAGATCCCAAGTTGTCCGAAGATTAATAGTATCATTAAAAGATGATAACATTTTAATTCCAACCCAGGAAATTCAAACTGGTATTTATGTTGCAAATACAATTGCAACATCTAATAATACATTTGTCCGAATTTTGAACACAACAGATTCTGACCAATTGGTCAATATGGACACTTTAAAAATATGAGCCACTTTCAAACTACAATGTAGTTCAGGCAAATAGCGAAAACAGAAATAAAACTGTATTATCTCAATTGAAGAAAAATTTCCCAAAATTGTTTAAATTACAATTAGAAACTTTATGCAGCAAATATACAGATATATTTGCATTAGAATCAGAACCAATAACGGTTAATAATTTTTATAAACAACAGTTGAGATTAAAAGATGATGAGCCCGTATACACAAAAAATTATAGAAGTCCTCATAGTCAAGTAGAAGAAATGCAAGCCCAGGTACAGAAATTAATAAAAGATAAAATAGTCGAACCATCAGTTTCACAATACAATAGCCCTTTGCTATTAGTAGCTAAAAAGTCAAGCCCAGATTCAGATAAAAAGAAATGGAGATTAGTAATAGACTATCGCCAAATTAATAAGAAACTTTTAGCTGACAAATTTCCACTACCGAGAATAGATGATATTTTGGACCAACTTGGTCGAGCAAAATATTTTTCTTGCCTTGATTTAATGTCAGGTTTTCATCAAATCGAGCTGGATGAAGGCTCAAGAAATATAACATCTTTCTCAACCAACAATGGCTCATATCGTTTCACGCGATTGCCATTTGGTTTAAAAATAGCGCCTAATTCATTCCAAAGAATGATGACTATAGCATTCTCCGGAATAGAACCGTCTCAAGCATTCCTTTATATGGATGACTTAATAGTCATCGGTTGTTCCGAAAAGCATATGCTTAAAAACCTTACTGAAGTTTTTGATAAATGCAGGGAATACAACCTAAAGTTACATCCTGAAAAATGTTCATTTTTCATGCATGAAGTCACATTTTTAGGACATAAATGCATAGACAAAGGAATTTTGCTGGATGACAAAAAATATGATGTCATTCAGAACTATCCAGTTCCACATGATGCGGACAGCGCTAGACGTTTTGTAGCATTTTGCAATTACTACAGACGTTTCATCAAAAATTTCGCCGACTATTCGCGGCACATAACAAGATTATGTAAAAAGAATGTTCCATTCGAGTGGACAGATGAATGCCAAAATGCATTCATACATTTAAAATCGCAGCTAATTAACCCAACACTCTTGCAGTACCCAGACTTCAGCAAAGAATTTTGCATAATAACGGATGCAAGCAAGCAAGCGTGTGGCGCAGTTTTAACTCAAAACCGCAATGGCCACCAACTCCCAGTTGCTTATGCATCAAGAGCTTTTACGAAAGGTGAAAACAATAAGAGTACAACGGAACAAGAGTTAGCAGCAATTCATTGGGCAATAGTACATTTTAGACCGTACATTTACGGAAAACACTTCACTGTGAAAACAGATCATAGACCATTGACATTTATTCTCAATGGTCAACCCCAGTTCTAAATTAACAAGAATAAGGCTTGAATTAGAGGAATATAATTTTACGGTAGAGTATCTAAAAGGCAAAGATAATCATGTAGCTGATGCGTTATCAAGAATAACCATCAAAGAGCTAAAGGAAATTACTGGAAATATATTAAAAGTCACTACAAGATTTCAAAGTAGACAAAAATCCTGCGCAGGAAAAGAACAATTGGATTTGCATGAGCAAACCAAAGAAAAAGCTTCAGAGCCCAACGTATACGTAGTCATAACAAATGACGAAGTACGAAAAGTAGTGACATTGCAATTGAATGATACGATATGTTTATTTAAACATGGAAAGAAAATCATTGCAAGATATGATGTTGGTGATCTTTATACTAATGGAGTTCTTGATCTAGATCAATTTTTCCAAAGGCTTGAATCGCAAGCCGGTATATACGATATCAGCCAACTCAAAATGGCACCGTGGAAAAAAATCTTTGAACACGTTTCAATAGATGAATTTAAAAACCAGGATAAAAAAAAGAATTTAAAAGGAGCGCTACTTGGATCCCGGTGACCCAAATAAGTTCCTATGAAAAAGAAAAGATATACTATATGTCTACACTACATTGAAATGATCCAATACAGATGGCGGTCAAGCATCGCGCATTACGAAAACCTTGGCCAAGGTTAAAACAAGCACATGGTTTTACTGAACATACCCGTTCTTAAATTAACAAGATAAGGCTTGAATTACCGAGGATTACAATTTCGAGAATACGTAGATATCTTAAAGAGCTTTGTAAATGATAAAGTCATGTAGCTGATATCAAGAATACACCGCTTATCAAATTGAGCTCAAAGAAATTACTGGAAATATATTAAAAGTTACTGCGAGATTCATTGGGCGTGGCAAATCCGACATTTGAAAAGAACACTTGGATCTGCGCCGGCAAACCAAAGAAAAAGTTTCATGCCCAATTTGGTATACTCTAGCTCTTATAACAACTGACGAAGTACTAAAGTAGTGAATTCATCTGGTCATCCATACGATCCGGTTATTTAAACATCCGGACAATCCTTGGACAGACATGAACATGGTGATCTCAATCGACTGGGGTTCTTGATCCTGAGCAAGAATATATCCAAAGCTTTTGGGGTCTGCCACGCCTCCTTCTGCCTGTTACATACATTTGCACAAAGCATGGAAAACCCTTTCTTTGACCATGTTTCAATGGATGAATTTAAAAATATGGGCAATAAAATATTAAAGAATTTAAAAGTAGCGTTACTTATCCCGGTGACCCAAATAAATAATGAAAAAGAAAAAGAAGCTATATTGTCTACACTACATGATGATCCAATACAAGGAGGTCATACAGGCATTATGAAAACCTTGGCCAAGGTCAAAAGACATTATTACTGGAAAAATATGAGTAAATACATAAAAGAGTACGTTAGAAAATGTCAAAAATGCCAAAAAGCAAAAACAACAAAGCATACAAAGACTCCAATGACTATAACTGACACACCAGAACATGCTTTCGATAGAGTTGTCGTGGACACAATTGGTCCACTACCTAAGTCAGAAAATGGTAACGAGTACGCAGTCACTCTCATATGTGATCTAACCAAGTACTTAGTTGCCATTCCAATAGCAAATAAAAGCGCAAAAACAGTCGCTAAAGCTATATTTGAATCTTTTATTCTAAAGTACGGTCCAATGAAGACGTTCATAACGGACATGGGAACAGAGTATAAGAATTCAATAATTACTGACCTATGTAAATATTTGAAAATCAAAAATATAACATCAACAGCTCATCACCACCAGACAGTTGGAGTGGTCGAAAGAAGTCATAGAACTTTAAACGAGTATATACGATCCTACATATCGGCGGACAAAACCGATTGGGACGTATGGCTTCAATATTTCGTATACTGCTTCAACACGACCCCATCTATGGTACATAATTACTGTCCATACGAACTAGTTTTCGGTAGAACAAGTAATTTACCAAAACATTTTAATAAGCTACATAGCATAGAACCAATATATAATATAGATGATTACGCTAAGGAGAGTAAATATAGGTTAGAAGTAGCATATGCTCGAGCAAGAAAACTGCTTGAAGCACATAAAAGAGAAAAATAAGGGAAATTACGACTTAAAAGTAAATAACATAGAGTTAGAAGTAGGTGATAAAGTTTTATTAAGAAATGAGGTAGGTCAAAAATTAGACTTTAAATACACAGGGCCCTATAAGATAGAAAGTATAGGAGATAATAACAACATTACGTTACTTACTAATAAAAACAAGAAACAAATAGTTCATAAAGATAGATTAAAGAAATTTTATTCATGATTGATTTTAAACTTATATTTTTCTTAATCATTTATACAAAAATTTTTCGTGCACTATGTATATTCTTATTTCTTATTACAAATTCAATACTTCCTTTCGGAGATAAAACTAAAAAAATAATTTGGATTCATTAATTAAAATAACTCCACTAT